>VZUI01002759.1:0-40569 GCA_013401135.1 Cettia cetti
CTCTTCGGAGCGGCGAGAGGTTTTATTGTGTCACTGTTCATTTTATATTTTCATAGTATCCATTCTTAGTGCTTGTAGATACTCTGTTTGTTAAATAAATAGTTTTTTCCACTTTTCTCTGAGGAAGTTTTTCCGGGACTGGCTGGGGGGAGGGGCTGTTTTGGTTTGCTTCTTAGAGGAACCCCCTTCAGAGGTTTCCTCCCAAATTTACCCTAAACCAAGACAGGTATTTATTTTCTTCTCCACAATTGCTACAATAAAGACAGCCACACAGTTGGACATGACTTTTGTTCTCAGCATTTGCCTTAGCTGATGTACTTCTGTTATCTTCAAGAACTTACTCCCAATTTAGCAGCAAACTCCAATACAAACAGAACTTACACTATCAAGCATATTTTATGCGACATGCATTAGCTCACATAACTCTTCCTCTTTTGTGCCAGGTTAGCTTGGCAAACAGCTGAACTCCTACCCAACCACTTGCACCCTCACAGTCCTTCCTTAGCACTTTGGACACAGGGAGAAAACAGGCTGAATGAGCTGGGTCATGCTGAAGGCAGGGAGATTGCTCAACAGCTTTTCTTGCAGGCAAAACAGACGTAAGAAAAATTAATGAAATTTCGTGCTGATTATAACAGGTGAATATAATGAGCACCAAACACAAAAATTGTAACAATTATCTTTCGTCCTGTGCCCACAAGCAGCACTGTAGATGTCTGCTCTGCAACAGAGCTCCCCTCTTCTACCCTAGCTGTTCCTTGCATTGTTTCTCACTCTGCCTTTGTTCCCTCCTCCTCTGCCTGTCTAGTATTTTAGTTTTTTCTTAAATATGTGTTCACAAGAGATGCCACCAGCTTCACTGACAGGCTCAGCTGTGTCCCGTAACAGATCTGTTGCAGAGCTAGCTGGAGCCAGCTGTGTCTGGCACTGGTCTTTTCTTGTCACCCCCTGCCAAAACCTCACTGGATACACTCAAAACATTTCTATATTTATATTGTAACTCAGTTTCTAATTTAACACGACTAACCTGAACTACAAAATCCAAAATTTAGCAAATTGTGTAAAGCAGTGAAACACAGTTTTATCAGCATCTGTGTCGCTGCATGTGAAATGTTTTTCATTTTGTTGCAGGTAGTCAAGAAAAATCTTAGCATTCGAACCACCTTTCTAACAACATGAATTTATAAGCACGTGGCTGTCAGTCACACCCTGATACTGTAGATTTTCACGCAGTTTAAACAAGAGCTATATTTTGCATCTTTGTAACTTGAACTATGTGAAATAAATATTCTGGTATGCAAACCATCACATTTATGCACTGTGTCTCAAACTTGTTTTTTCCTAAGTTATGCATACATCAACATTGTATTTTTCCTTTGTTCCATTATTAAATAATATTTCACTTAATACCTTAAAAGTACTTGTAAGAAACACAAATTATGATTGAAGGTTCCTTCAAGCTAGTCCAAAGGCTGATATATATTGAGAGATGAAAAAAAAAAATCCTGAAAAACAAATTTTGCAAATATATAACTGGTTTTTTTCCCGTTGATGTGCATTTGCAAAAGAAACAAAAATAAAGCCATTATATGGTGCATATTAAATTATCTAAAAACTAGCAGTATTTTTAATGAAAAACACTGGCTGAATTATCACCATTTAAAAGATAAGCAAGTAAGCTAGCAATCCAGCATGTAATATTCAGTTATGGCTCATCAGTTTGATTAAAAGTAATGTCAAAATGAAAACTACAAAATCTCAATGCCAGCAGAGAAGCTATTTTTATAAACTTCCTCGAGATAAAGATTTAAAATCTGGTATAAAAGAGATGAAGTAAAAAGAATTGGAATATTGTCAGCTTAGCATCTGAATCTACAAAACACATACAGATGAGTTTTCCTTTAAAAATATGGGTAATCCCATCCCTGTTCAGCTCAGATACATATGCCCATGCTCAGCTGAATGGGCAAGTGATAAGCCACCTATGGCATTTCTTTTTCTGAAAAGGCTCTGCTTACAAAAATTATGGCATTAGGTATGGTGAGAAAAATGGGAGAAAATTCAGTTTCTCTCCACTTAACATCTGAAACAGAGCTTTTGCAAAGCACTTGAAAGGTGCAGCTAAGTACCACAAAGCACAGGTAGCTGCAAACAAGCCCAGTGAGGCAGGCACGGGGCAGAGCTGGTCTGTGGCTGCCTCTGCTGACAGTCACTGCACCTCGCAGCAGCAGCAGAGCCGGCGCTGCCCCACCTGGATCATGCGGCCACCACACCCACCCATCTGTCTGAGGGTGGCATCCAGGACAGCTCATACCTGTACGGTGTGTTTTCCTCTTCTTTAATACATTCACTTTCCCTCTTTGATGGTGATAACCATATTATTATTCCTTACAAGAATGGCTTTAGTGACGGAAGAAGAGTGGCTCTAAGTCTGCTTACAATTTTTTAGTCCACCATTCCTTGTTTACTTTGCCACCATGGCACATGGATCTGACTTTCTCTTTTTGAGACATCCTGGCCAGTGCATTATACGGTCTCATCTATGCAGAGAGACCTTTTTCTAGCACAAGGGGTTAGAAAAAATTGCAAAATACGTTTCATTCAAATGGATCCTATTGATATTTTCCTAGATAGCTATTTTTTACTTCATCTCCAGACTTCTGTCCTTTCAGGAGAATGGTCACGGTCTAACACGACTTTGTGACAGGGAATTTTAGCTATACATATTTAATAAAAGTGACATCTAATAGCAAACACATTTTTTGTAATGGTTATACTTACTTATTTCATGCAATGCATATGGAATAAATGCAATGATTGAGAGGAAAAATAAAATAGAAATTAGTAAATGTTGTAGTCCAGTGATGTTGATAGGGTTCTGCTCATAAAAGGCTTCTAATATGGTTTACAAGGCTTCAGCACTGAGGCTTTCTCTGCCTAAACACGTCTGTGGACTCATTGTCTTGTTTTTAGCAGTAACAGAAGCTTTTCTTCTGACAGGTGGCTATCACTAACTCAGGTCACCTTTACTTACCTTTTGGATGTTACAGCTGCAGTTTTTATGGTCATAGCAAGAGGTTACTTTGGGCAGAATGAGCTATTTATTACCCTAATGCACTGGTATTCATAGAGAGAAGGCTTGGTATGACAGCAGAGGCTTTGAGAAGTGGAGATATTGTGCAAATGAGCACCCTGGGACTGCTAAAAAAGAGGCCTAGCCCAGTGCTAGTTCTCCAGTGCTCCCATGCTCAGGTAAACTGCTGGGCAACAAAGGGAAGAGGGAAATAGCATCTGGCATACACAAAAGGAATAGTATGTGATAAAATCGTATGTAACATCAAACCTGCACATTGGTGAAGAAACAGCAAAGTGTAAAACTGTGCTAGCAGACATAAAAATTACTCCAGGTGGATCCTAGTGGGAGGAAGAGCAGTAAACATGACCACTGCATTTCTCACATTTCTCGGAGGTCATTAGAACTTGCTGTTACAGCCTGTACTACCAGACTGAATCCATCAACCCCAAGACCCCACAGGAGCACTGAAAATATGAGAACATGAGAAAAAGGGTGTCATGGAAAATACCAGGAAGTGTTTTTGTAAAAGACTTAACTGTATGATTATGTTTAAGAATTTTAGGTATAAAGATACACAAATACAAATAATATAAATAATATAAATATAGAATAAATAAAATCTATTATATAAATATAGAATAAATAATATAAATTATATAAATATAGAAATGTATATTTAAAATATTTAGGCTTGTGGTTTCTTTGTCATTCTGTCCTTCAATAACCAATTTTGGTCTAATTCAACTTCTTTACGACACTTACAATTTAAATTATACTAACAGTAAATTATTGTGTTTACATATAATATTCTTTTCACATACAAGACCCTCACCTTTCTCTTGAGAGCACTCATGTACATGGATAAAGCAGATAACACTGACCTAGGAAAACATTAGTATAATTTGTTCTGAATACATATTTAAATCTAAAATAATAATAATTTTTAGTAGCCTTTGTTGATAAAAAGCAAGTTCAGCAAAAGAACATACATAGTGGTCCAAATATGCTTCTGGATTGCATCAGGAAAGCGAAGAATCACAGAAAAGACTTTAGTAAATGTTTGTATGTTTTACCAAACTTTACAGGGTTTTTTTTCTATTAAAAATGCAGAAAGTATTAATAATACAGAAATATGAGAGCATAAGCAATTAATTTCCCATGTCTTTCATGTTCTTCACCCTGATTTTTTTTTTTTACTTGAAAATAAATTTAGTAACATCTCTAAACATAATGCTTCTTTAATCCAGCCTGTGAACATAGATATACTCCCTAGAAAGAAACAAAAAACTGTAGGATATCCTGACCTAAAAGGATTCACAAGGATCATGGAGACCAACTCCTGGCCCTGCACAGGACTACCCCAAGAGTCATACCCTGTGCTGCAAAGCATTGTCCAAACAAAACACTTCCAGAACTCTGCCAGGCTTGGTGCTGTTGCCACTTCCCTGGTCCAGCCTGTTCCAGTGCTCAACTACCCTCGGGGCGAAGAACTTTTTCGTGATATCCAACGTCCACTGACACAACTAAGGCCATTCCCTTAGGTCTTGTCACTGTCACCAGAGGGAAGAGATCAGTCCCTGTCCCTGCTCCTCCTCTCATGAGGAAGTTGTAAATGCAGTCCCCTCAGTCTTCCCAAGAATGAACAGGACAAGTGACCCCTGTGTCCCGTTCAGGTAAAACAAAACTTGTGTCTTAACAAGAGAAGTTGCATTTTTTCACTTGGGCAGAAAGAGGTTGAAAGCAGAGTTTAGAAATGCAACAGCCTCCCATATTTTCCAAATCCAGTTGCAAAGCAAATAAAAACCAAACTGGGAGAAATCTATAACATAGCATAGTAAAACTCAACAGCCAACTCAAACCAAGTAAGGAGCTCCTCACAGGTTACAGCTGCTTCTTCAGTCTAGAAAAACACACTTCATAGTGAGCAAATTTATTCTGTTTCTAGATATGCTAAACCTCAGTCTTAACCCAGATGTAACTTGACACCTGTGATGTAGCTGACACATGCTAGAGAATGTCAAAGAATGCATTGTGCAAAGCTATCTTCAACCTGAAGCATATGTTTTACTAGATTATTAGATTCAGATTTCTTCTCTATTAGGAAAGAATTTAATTTTTAAAATATTAGAAGTATACCAAATAACCACCTCACCTCTCACCAGGCAGAGCTGCTCCCATGATACTATATATGATGGAGGAAAGATCTCCAAGATAGGAGAAATGTGACAGCAGAAAAATACTTTTACATGCTTAGAGTAAGCAGCTTTTTAGGAGAAACTTTTTACATTAGCATGAATCGTATGTATATAGCAAAACCCAACCATTTAATATTCTGCTTTTCATGTGCAAAAGTCCTCAGATGGTTTTTAAATTTAGATTTTATTTCCATTTGATGCCATGATCCATATGACCACACATCTCTCACCAATATATATAATGTTTTTATCTGTAGAACTCTCTCCGTCATTCCCCTTGTCTTCAGGATTACAAGCTATTTGATTATGCTGGTTCTTTTTCACAGGTATCTGATGTCATAGAAATGTCCTCTCATCTGTTTTCCTCCTGCTTCTCCAGCGCAGGTTGTTGTCCTCAAAATTTCTAGGTAAGTCTACAGAAATGGTCTCATTTCTCTGTGACAGTTAAATTTGTATTTTAATCATAATTCTTAACATAAAAGAACTACACTGCCAAGAATTACTCAGAATAATGCATGTGTATATTAAACTGTATCTACAGCTACCATAGAACAGTTATTATCCTTGCGTGAAATAGCACTAGACAACATAGGTTTTACTGCAATCAATAAAATTTCTTATTCATTACATGATACAGCAGAGGCCATCTTTTTTAACTAGCCTGACTTTCTGCAGTGTTGAGACAGCTGCTGTAGATAAGATCAAGTATAAAACTTTCCTGAATATTTCAGATTTTGCTTTGCACCTCTTTTGTTCTTTTAAGAATAAGGATGACAAGTATATTGTAAAATAGATATTATGCTTAGTTACATTGTACTGTCAGCATATGATTAAAAATAAAGGATTACATTTTCTCTAGGACTTCCATAAAAGGCTTTAATCCTAAGTCTAGTAATATATAAGATTTAGACTTCCTAAACAGTTCAAATATGTTTTTGAAATACAGTAAATGGGAAAAACTCTCCAAACTTCTCTAGTTGTGCTGTACTGAATACTCATGTCAAGATTACTATTAAACTAGAGGGGAAAAAAAGAAATTATACATAGTACAGATTGATACCTATTTGTTGATGACTGCATCACCGACTTCAGTGTTACCAGTTAAGACTTTTGCGTTTGGTTTTGACTGGTTGACATAAAACTTTCAAACTGACAATATTTAACACTTGTGTTAACAACAGTCATGATCTCTCATGCCCCACAATGTTGCAGAATCTCCTTCTTAGCTGCATATATGTGAATATTTATAACGAAAAAACATTATGGAACATGAAGTAAAGACATAACTGACAAGCTATGCAAACTCTAGCTTGGATTACACAGAGGAAGAATCACAGACAGATTTTGCTGGATTGCAGCACTGAAGACTTTGCTAAACTTCAGTTCGCAATAAAATTTTAAGTCTAACTTGGCATATGACACAAGGTCTTTAAATTCAGAATTTGATTTCACAAGACTGTCTTTCAGTATTCCCAGAGAATCTGGGACAATATACAATCCTCCCAGTTGCATTCTTACCTGCTTAAGTTAATTTTTAAAGTGTTTTGTATTTCTCACATCATCATTGAAGCCCTCCTTATTGAATAGCTACAAAGAATTGCTTATAATGGAATGAATAAGGCAAGGAATGGATGGAGTGTAGCAAGAAAAAAATTATTCAGCACATATCTGAACTACCACATTTCAAAGAACATAAATAAAGAGATGAAACCTAGAAATACCTTAATCCAGTAAGTATAAAAGTGTTTTCACTAATATTTCTGCTTTTGAAATACATTAATAATAACTAATAGCTAATCCTAAAGATGTTGTGTTCAAGCTACTTAGCATTTATGGTTTTTAAACTTTTAATTTCTTCTTAATTCACAAAAGCCAACACTATTATAACTATACCATTCATGATCACAGCCCTGTGAGCCTATTTATCAACCTCTGAAACGTTTACTTTAGGAAACACACTGACATTAGGAAGAGAACATGTGAAGTTAAAAGTAATTCTTAATTATTTTCATTTCAAAATATACATTTTAATGGTAAACTTTACTGTCAGAATAACTGTAAAATTTAATTACTATATTTAAGTATAATTAGATGGCTATCATTGTGGAGGTGCTTTGCATTTTTTTCCTTTAGACTGGTTAAAGTCAAGCACATAATTTAGAAAACCGTATTGCACTTGCGAGCTGAGGATAGGTATGTGAAGTTTATTCATTACACTGATAGACAGTATAAGTTAACACATGCAAAACACCAAGGCATAGCACTAAGAAAATAGCTTCTAGCAGACTTGAGAAAAGACTCATGGTGACTTTATTTATACCTCTTCTCATCTAGGTTTCTCTGTGTTTCTCATACAACCCCAACACAACTCGTTAAATTCAGAATTAAATTGAATGGTGAGCAGAGTTGCTTTCTGAACAGACTAGTCAAAAACTTATCAGCGCAAAGGCTGAAAAAAAAAGTCATGCATTGTCAGCTGCATTTTCAGTGCATGTGCTATCAGCTGCTTTCCTCAACTGTGTGGTCATGCTCAAAAAAAGCATTTCAAGTTGTTCCTACTACCCCATATGATATGTTAGCCAATGAAAAAGCACCAGACATTATTAGCAGTTTTGGTATCTAAAACATTTACTGACACATTTCAGGCTTTTAGAAACTTCAGAATTTTAGGGATTTTGTGTACAAGATGAAGGCTTTCATGTAATCATATTTTAAAATTAACCACAGAACCAGGAAAGAAGACCTTGATTTTTTGTTCTTCGTTTTTCTGTCATCTGTACCTCAAAGCTTCATGTTGGGAAGATTCATGAATAAAATGAAAGGGGCTGTTTGCAAAGTAGTCAAAAAACATTAATTTGTAAACTGCTGACAGTTTTTACAATTGTTGTTGCCAAACAGCTGTTACTGAGAAACAAAGAAAGCCCTGTAGGGGCAAAAAGCTTTAGTAATTACTCTTTTTCTTAAAACTGCACTATTTTGTAATGTCAAAAGAAAAAAAAATATGGAGTTAATAGTTCTCCTTTCTTGCTTGTTTTGTTTTTTTACTTGGTTGCTTGCTTGCTTGCTTGCTTTCTTGCTGGCTTGTTTTTTTGAAGGTTTTTTTGGAAGTGCTTTACTTGCATTCCTGGATACTGACATCTCTGGCAGGAAGAAACACAAGACACTAGAACTTAGCATAGTACTGATGCATATCAAAGACCCAGAATAGGTTTTATCTGACCTGGGAACAGAGATCAACGATTCACAAGAAAATGTAGAAATTATTCAGTGATGATTATTATGCAGGAGAGACACTTTTTCTTTCTGTAAAAGATGGGAGTTACTTTATTTTTAGGGAAAGTAGGGAACATCATCAATGCACCTGATATTAAAAGCCCCAAAAGGCTGAGAAGAAGTCTGATAACTCACATTTATTACAATTTACAAATCATCCAGATCTCATTCCTATTACATGTATTTGATAAGTGTATGCTACACACACACTTGATATTTATAACTCAGAGCCATCAAGCAAAAATACACATCCTACACTTTCATGGCACTACACAACTTTCTAAGAGCAGAGACACCGCACATCACATATAAGGCTGATGTATTAAGAAGCCTTGTTCAAACTAAGATCATATCAGTATTAGGCTGGGCAATTTTCTTTTTCAGCATTAGTTTGTACTCCTGAGAAGTCTCCTAGAAACAACACCAGATCACTGAAATTTTTTAGAATAAACACTTACCTGTTTCGTTATTTGGGGTTTTTTTTTTAATGTATGGTTTTATTGTGTATGAATGTATTTGTCTGACTATCAACCACACACACATTCCAGAAATTTCATGATACTAGAAAGCCTCATCACAGATATGTTCTATGTACTGCTGCTGTTTCCACCTCCTTTTCACTTAAGATATTTGTATTAATTTTTACTCAGAATTTGTATTCTGCCCACAAGTCTTTTTCATCTTGACTCTTTCGTCATTTCCTTTCAATTTAAACTGATTCACTCTTCCTCTTTGATGTGTTATTGTCTCCTAGGACATTGATTCTGGACAAGAATTGTTCCTAAGGATGTTAACAATCTAGGTGACACCCAAATTGATGGATGTGAATAACTAGCCAGAGCAAACTGTACGACATTTAACAGACTTCTCCTCCTGCTTGAGATCAAATAAAGCAGAAAGTCAGACAATCTATAGCAAAAGATACTCATATGCCATACTAGTTTGAAACAAATTATTCTCTTCATGTAAATAAATCCATTTTTATTATTTACATTACTAAATACAGCGACCATTCCTCCTATTGTAAATTAAAAATTAATTAATATTTTATAAATTCTATCTTTCACACTGAGAAAAAACAAACACTATCAGCATGAACTGCCTTTAGAAGTTCCACATTTTTTTTCACTGCTAATTTCATCTGCAATGATTACCAGCTCTCTGTATGTGTCCTTAGGTTTCTCATAAAAAAAAATCCCTCAAAACACAAAGCCCACCATCACTTAGCTTCTAACAAGAATAATTTAAAACTTTCCTTTTTTCACTGATAACTCTCATAACTAGCTCTTTTCTGTGATGTTCTGTGTGGCTGTACTTCAGTCTCATTTTCTCTAAATCTTTTAATCATCTTCTGCTGTTTCCCACTATGGTTTGTTTTTTTTCCTCCATATGCTGCAGAGCAAGTTCCCTGTCCTTAATGAGAGACAAAAACAGCTATGTTAGAAGTCTTTACAGATTCATTCTATCTAAAACATTTCAAAATAATTACACAGATAAGGTATATTAAAAATATAGACAATGTAATAAATTCCTTTTCATGTTGACTTTTAATGATCAGCTAGGACAAGTCAGAAATACACCATCTAGCAACAGTGACCAAAATATTACCATAGTTTTGGGACTCAAAGGCCTAACACCTTAATTAGACATTTTCCACTGAACTGGAAACTGATGTTGCATAACAAAAACATTAAAGGTAATTTTAAAGATCAGCATCACTGAAACCACTATGGCTAGACCTACGTCTTCTTGTCACAGAGGGTATAATGTAGTTTAATTATGGACTATATAATTTTAACTATAATTTTAGCTAATTTCTTCTCAGTTTCAATCAATTAAAAAGTTTAGTGGAACCACAATAAATAGAAAAACAGGGACTAAGTAATCCAGATCAGTTTGGCATCTCTCCTTTGAAATGTCACAAGATTATGCTTTTGATTCACAGAAATTCTAGTAACATTTGTTTTCAAAGATGACTGCAAGAGGGATTCTTTCATCTCAACGTTATGAGCAAATACTGCGGATTCCTTCAAGAACAGTTGTATTCTCTGCCCAGACCTTAGCAAAGTGACAGGGAATTCAAGAAACAGGTAACAATACCCAGATCAAAAGTTCTCTGTATTTAACTAATGCTTTTGAGACTGAAATTAAAACAGAAACAACAGCTAGCAAAACAGAAATTGAACAAAATGCAGTAGACAGGCAGGGGCCTGCTATTTGCTGTAAAACACAAAGCTACTAGGTATTATTTTTCAGTTATGTGACAGCAGCTCTTGTATAAGAGCAGACAAAAACAGGAGAAAAGAGACAAAAAACCCAGTGCAATAAAGTCTTTGCTAATACTCTGAAAGTATCCAATTCATCTTTAGAAAAAGTAGATTCATTATCACAAGACAGTTGTCATCACAACTGAACAGCAACCATTATAGCAGGAGAAACACTTTCTCCAGAAAAAAAAAAAAATCCAGCTTGGGTGACTTCCAAGAGCCTTGAAAACCTTGGCAGCTACGCATTTGGCATCTAAGGTCTTGGCAATGGTTAATCAGCGCTTGAGGTTATGGCGTGCTGCCATTTCCCAGCTCTTGGACAAGATGAACGATTTGGATTGTGTTGTGGGAACACCAAGATCATAAAAATTTTTTTAGGCAGAAAGGATGTTTTTTGGACCTATGGACACCTTTCCAAGTGCTTATTCCATTTGAGAATAGTTATTCCAGGTCCAGGTATAGTAATAAAACCCCCAAATCTCTAACACAGCTTTTAAAATGGTGGTAAAAGTGGAATTGGACAGATGGAACAAAGACAAAGCTGGCAGAATACTGAGCATACTTCTTTATGATTATTTTAAATAATATTGAGAACACATACCAAGAAAAGACTGGGCAAGGACACAAAGAAAGAGATACAGACTGGCAGAGCCTCACAGTAATACTGTTAAATAATAAATGCATGCTGCTAGTCACAGAATGTCATCTTTTTCAATAAATCAGAAGATGGGGTGGACAAAAGGGTTCCTGGGTGCCTGTCATTGAACCTAAGAACTATGTCTGTATTTTTCTTTATTCGGAAGTACATGAAGACATTTTGCAAGAAAAGCATTGTAATTCTTTTGTGTAAGAGAAGAAAAATATCCTTTTTATTATGAATACCATCTGTATTGTCCAGTGATAGCCAATTTTTTTCTTATTAGAGTACATCGGAGGATTACAAGTCAGCCTGTAACTGTAGATAGATCCGTATCTTTCAACTTATCATGTGCACTTTTAATTTTTTTAATTATTATTTTTGTATTAAGTAGTATTGAGACTAAACCAGAGTTTCCTTCTTAAAAGTGGTAAAAGGGTCAGTCTCCTGTTCCAGAGATTTACTGTCTGCAAAATCTATTGATTGTATGTAATCTCTTGGGAGAATACTAAGACCATCAGAATCATGGAGCACACTTCTGACTTCAGCAAACAGGTACAGAATATGCTGGGTTGGAGGGGATCCACACAGACCATCAAGTCCAGCTTCTGGCTCTGCACAGGATTACCAAAGAACCACAATGCGTGTCTGAGAGTGTTGTTCAAATACTTCTTGAACAACAGGTTGGAGCAACATTTAGATCTTGGGAGCTGTAGAAGCTCTTCCTCAGCTTTATGAATACAGGCTGAGAGAATTGGGTTTTCTCAGCCTGGAGAAAAGAACACTACAGGGAGCCTTTATAGCACCTTTCAGCACATAAAGGGGTTTTACAAGAAGGCTGGAGAGAACATTTACACAAGGCATGTGGTGATAAGACAAAGCCTTAAGCAAAGGACATTCTTTACTGTAGAAATTTGTTACTGTAAGCATGGCGAGCCACTGGAACAGGTTTCCAAGAGAAACTGTAGCTGCCCTATCCCTGGGGGTGCTCAAGACCAGGCTGGATGTGGCTCTGAGCAGCCTGATCCAGTGGATGTCTGTTCCCAAGGCATGGTGGGGTGGTCTTCAATTCCCTTCCAACATTAACTATTTATTGTTCTATGATCCCACCTATGGACTTAACAGCATGCAGTGGATGCTATCATCTTCCTCCAGTGAAACACTGTGGACACAACTTACACCACAGACGCAGAAACTGACTCTCATTTACATGCTACCAACATCTATGTAGCTGGCTCTAAAGTATACTGGCTTTATGCTATGTTTCATATTTCTAATGGTAAATCTTTAATGCAATCCGAAGTACAGCTTGAATTCTTTGAGTGTGCAGAACACGAAAAAACCTAGGCAGGAACATTGATTAACAAAGTATAAAACAGGTTAGGGCGTACAAAGCATTCTACACACTAAAAGGAAAGGAAATAGGATGTCAGACAACCAGATTTAACTCTACTTGGTGAAAAGACTCTCTTGTATGAAGCAGAAACATAGGGGTCCATCCAAAGCAAGATGTAAAAACAATTTCCACTAGAAGTTTAAGACATGGTAATGAAGATTTTAAAACTCACTCTTTAATGCCCTGGGGAAATGTTCATCCACTAAATAATTCTATAAACCTTTATCTAAGTATTTACCAAGATGTTTGACCCAACACCCAAGCTCCTGTAAGGTTGTGCTGCTTAACAGAACGGCCTGCCAGGATTCTGGTTTCTGTTAATTACCCAGAAAATACAGCAGATCTAGTAAAAGAAGCTACGGGATAGGATGACATGTTTTTGTTTAAACTTATTTAGTTTGATGGCACTGTAGTTGTTTTCTATATGGTTGTTGATAACAATCTGCTATTTTACAGAAACTAGATATATGAAGAGAACATTTACAATAACAAAGGAAGCTGAAGTACGTGCAAAATATTTTTTCTCTTTTACTCTACCTGTTTAATGAGTTAGATAAACTAAAGGTTTGGCAGTGATTATAAAATATACTGATTCCAGAACTTTACAAAATACTGAACGTCAGTCAGCAAATTTTCTATCTTGCCTGATATGGCAGTGCCTTCCCATGAATTTAGCCATATTTTCAAAATAACTTATAAAATCTACAGCTGTGCTGGTGATACACAGCTTAACACATTGAGGTTTTTTGTTTGTTTGTTTGGGTTTTTTTATGTGTTAAATGTTTGAATGTACGGACATTTATATTGGCATACAGGGACCAGGAATGATCAGGTAAGAAGAGGAAAGTCTAAAAACTGTTCTGTTTTGATGTGAAGTAATGCTTCAAAATTAAGTTAAAGCATTCCTGCCACAGAAGGTGCAGTCTTTACTCTCTGATTACAGAGCAGAACTTGGACCAGCTGTTAAGTGATTCTTCATTTCTTGAAATTCCCATATTAAATGTCTTTTCTGAAGTGACAGTAGAATTTACCCAATCTTCTTCCTTTTCTTCCTTCTCTTCCCACAACATTTAAGTATCAAAAGAGGAAACTGATTTTTAAAATTTAGCTAATTACAAAGTAGCTAGGAGATACACATAAATAAAAAATTATTAACAGTAAAAATTGGCAGTATCTTTAAGAAGAAGCTACTACCATCAAGGCTGCACCCTACACATAAAATTTTAAGTAGAACTTATTATTAGGATCTGTGAAAGTATCTTGTGCAGTATGAGAATGTAACCTAGTCATAGCATTGTTATATTGTTTTGAAGCCTCTTTCAAAGAAGGCCTTTCACTAATGAAATGTATAGGGAGAAGATGGATAAAATATGAATACTTTCTGACTCACTCTCCCTCATTTGGGTAACTTACACCACTGAATTGTGTACACCTGCCTCTCAATGACTTAAAAAAGGTTCTTAATTGACAAACTTTTTTGGATAGCAGCAATTAAAAAACTATATGACTATAAATGAAAATTTAAATACAAAAATGCAATTGTGAATATTCGTAACACTGTCTATTTGGATTTCACTAGAGGAATTTCTTTAACATAAAATAATAATTGCTGTTCTGTAGCTTTCTAAGTCTTTTGTCTCTCAGGATAGTGTGGTATAGTTCTGCAAGAACCACTGTAATAGGTCTGAATCTTGTTTGTCAGAGAACAATTTCAGCTTAAGGTTCAATGCAGTACACTGAACTATTTTAAACACTGAAGTTACAGCTTGTGCTGTACTCATCTCCCAGAACAATGATGTGTACACAGCTGACCAACCTTAGCCTTCCTTAAAAGAATGTGCATAGGAAGAACTGTGGTGAAAGGAAAGTCATCTGCTGAGGTCTGATTCCTTGTTTGTACATGAAAATTCAATGACCTGTAGCAGATTGAAGGCAGAGTCATTGAGACATTATGGCAGATAATAAAAAATCAGGGAAAAATTATTCTTGAAGTATCTTTTCTCATTTTGTCTTTAATATTCTCATTTGATTTTCTTATACTAAGCAAGGTTATGATCTGGGAACCTTTAGAATTCAGACATTTAAATGGAGAAAGTAAAAGCTACAGACTTATGCCAAAGGAATACTTTATCACATTCATTAAAAAATAAATTCTGTGTATTTAGTAAAGATATTCCAGCTTCTTCATAATTGCTTTGTTTAACAGGTAACTCAAATATATTTGAATACATAATCAAAACGTCTTCAAAGAGTTAAATAGATTTTAGAGTAGTCTATTTGATTCCACATCATTATAAATAATATATGGACAAAAAAACCCAACCCAAACTCTTCTTCGTCATCATCAAATGCAGCAGGGTGCAGAAATATTTTTTTAAATAATTATTTTATTTTAATCTGTATTGCTAATTACTGCAATGAAGTTCCTATCTCTCAACTCTGACCCAATCTACACATGAGGAATATTAGAATCTTTTAGAATCACACTGTTTCTTTTAAAACTGTTTTGCTTATTAAGAAGTTGAAATTAATATCATACCAAGTTTCTGAAATAGAACATATGCTGTGTCCCCTCATAAAATTGAACTGCACCTCTATATTGAAATTTTGAATTTAATTAATGAAAGTCAAGACATGGAGTGGAGAACTGTCAGCAACAGCGTCCTATAAACATAGCTGGAGAAGCAAGCCAGCTGTGAAATGTTTTCCCCTGTAAACTAAACCACCAGAGGCTCATTCATACTGGTAGTCCTGGAGCCTCAGCCCTGTCCCAAAGAGGCTCATCTGTGAGCTCAGACCAGGCTGTTCAGGGCTTCACCCAGCTGAACTACAGCATCCCCAGTGATGGAGACTGTCCAACCTCTTTAGGGCTTGGGCCCCACCCAATTGTTCTGGTGGGAAAAAAAAAAAGGCTTTTCCTTATCTCCATGCTGAGCCTCTGGTATTTCATTCCCACCACACACTGCTGTGAAGAGCACAGCTGTATCTCCTTCATCCCTCCCAGTGATGCTGAGGATTCTGCTGTATGCCCCCAGAGCCATTCCTGCTCTCAGCTGGACCAGCGCCAATGTCTCTCCTCACAGGGAAAGACTCCAGTCTCACTGGTCTCCCCTCAACTCCTACGTGTCATTTTCTCTGTATTTTTTAAATATTAGGGTGACCAAAGTTGTAACCTGGCACAGTACCGTCATGAGGGAAATGCAGTGACCACAGCGGAGTCAGAGTGGGAAAAGAGGAAGTTAAATTTTATCTTTCAGCTTACATAGATTTCTAGAAAAGAGACCACATTGGAAGACTGAGATTCAACCTCTTCAATTCTACTGGTTTTAGAAAGTGTTCATCAACTGTTCCTCCTATAGAAAAGAATGTAAACAAGATAAAGAATTCTGAAAAACATTGCTTTGTTTACATGAGAATGTGTGAGAAAATTCTGACTCCAATTTTGAAGGCTGAAAAGCAGGGTGACAGTAACCTGTAAGCCACATGTGGTCTAACAAGTCCTGCACACAGCAGGAATAATTCCTGCCTTGATCTCTGACTGTCATAGTTCATACAGCCACAGAATATTGTTGCCTTTCTTTGTAGAAATCCTAGGTGTTGTTCAGTTATACGAGGAATAAGTTGGTTTCCTTAAATAGCTATATACCCAAGTCACTTACAAATTAGCTACTGAAATATTAGCACAAATATCCTGTTTCCTAAATATACAGTGAATTAAAATTTCTATTTACTTAGAAACATTCTGTTCTAACATAAAATTTACATTCAGCAAGTTGGCTGTGACTTACAACAAAGAAATAATTAAAAATAATACTTTTAAGAAGATGTGTTTTCTTTTGGCAATACATCTGGAAATAACATGTTAAACTGTCAAATTCTTTTTTTTCTGGACACCATTAAAGAAGTCTACTCTTTCAACTACTTCTTCAAGAAATAACTTTATCTGAAACAGTGTACCTCAAGAGATATTAAAAAAAATGACAACATTACACAGTGTAAGTCTAGTTATCATGTTTTATTACTTGGCAGCTTAATATTTATGTAGGCTACAAGTGCCATAAATAATTGGACTAAACTAGTGGTCTTCCTTTTAACAGGATTCTGTTTTTTAGGTTTTTGGTGTTGTTTTTCTGTTTGTTTGTTTTTTTTTTTGTCCTCAGAGCCATTTATTCAAAATTTTACTTATTTATTTATTTATTTATTTATTTATTTATTTATTTATTTATTTATTTATTTATTTATTTGAAAAAGAGGCAGAAATGTTAAACGCTTACTATCAAAACTGTTCTACCATCACGTTATACAGTTTATGAAACTGTTTTTGCACAAATATTTCCTAAGAACATAAAACAGTCTCTTCATAGGAGCCAAAAAGACGTATAACTTAGTACATCTCTTCTGTCAATGGCACAGATCGGACACAGAGATGAGTGTAATAGGACAAATATATCATGAACGTTCTTCAATTTATTATTCCCAGAATTGGGAATAATAAAAATCCCAGGACTTGTTATATTTGTGTACTCTTATAAAATACACTCTAGTCTACTCCTAGAACAGAAATGTGGAATTATTCCATGATGTTTTTTTTCTGTAGTTTCTATTACAGCTTTATAATCCTGTATCTGGAAATTCCATAAATATCTGGAATTGCTAGAAGTAGAGAAAGCTCAAATACAAACTACCAAGAATACACTTTGCAAAAGAGATGCTGTTAGCTCCCATGGGTGTTTGACACTTGTCTCTTCTCCCTAATCTCACCGTTGCTAACTCATAGAAGGTGAGATAAAACCCTTTATAAAATTAGTGTTTACTGACCCTCTCAGTTGAAAACATTCTTGCCTTAACAGAAATAAAAGTATATGAAATGAGAATGGACAGAATGAAAAAAAAAAGTAAAAAAGAAAAAAAGTGCCTAAGTGGCAATAAAATAAATGAAAAACGAAATCATGTGTTTGTGATGCCATTTCCAAAGGATGGTTTTCTGGTTCCCACTTTGCTTTACAAATGCATGCTTATATTGCCAAATTTCATGGAAATGAGCAGCACAGCCGTTTAAAAGACATCAAATAAACATTCTTTTTATTACAGTGAAATGCAAATATCAAGTCTTAACAAGTAAATCTAGGGTCTGTAATTTTAAAACAGCAATAACAATAACCTCAGGCTACGTTTTTATTTTGTGGTTGACTTTATGAGAAGCAACTGTTATTTTTGTGTGGCACCTCAATGAGTCAGAGGCATGCTCATTCCAGTTAAAACAGTGGCACTCTGGCAGTACTTGTGATGGAAAGTCAATGATTATTGGTCAATCCAATCATACTGTTCATCACACTGCTGGTGACAAGATTTTAACCTATTTCAAATTTAAATGTCAGTGTTTACAGAAACATTTCTCAGAAAGATTAAATCTAAGAAAGACAGCAAGTTAACCTTATGACAAAATTCTGTAAGTAGAAAAGCTCTAACAGATTCCCATAAAGCCCAGGTAATTATACTGCAAGTTTCTTAATAGACAATCAGAAGATAGCAATGAATGTTTTGCCTATCTATGGCTGCCCTTTCACTGTCATGCAAAAACTCAGCTTCATTTGAGAAGATAGGAATTTACAGATAGATCTAATGTCCATATCAATCTTGAACAAGCAAAGATGACATAAACCCCAAAAAATTCTGTTCCTGAGATAGATATCTTTGCAGATGGAAAATGTTTATTAATTTTATTTCCTCAAATATAAATCAATATAAGAAAGAAAGACTTATTACATTGGATTGTCATTTCCAGCTGGAACTAAACTGATGTAATAAAATAAATCTGATAGAAGTTTGCAAGCTGTCTAAATTTCAGAATAACTGAATACCTTAAAACAACAAAAACAACAGTGAAACAGTTTACATTTGGGAATCATAATTGAAAACAATGTGCTAATTTGTTTAGAATATTCTTTAGAACAGGTAGCACATAGACACTTTGAATTAGTAGCCAAGGAAGAGTAAAATATTCAAAACTTGTTTAATAACACCTTGATATCTCAATCTTTTCCTTGCAAATTCTAACAAGATATGATATGGTCATCCTGCTAGATTCAGGAAGTCCAAGATGATCCAAGTCAAGAGTCCAAGACCTACTGCTGTTAGTGTAGTAAGAAACAATTTTAATGACTTTATAGTCAACTTATATTTATAGTCAGTTTTAAGGCTCTAAGAGAAACAACGGTGCTCTGATTCTAGAAGGGGGTCTATTCACCATATAAGTTGTTTATTCTTTAACCTTCCAAGCCCATATATGTCTACAGGATTCCTCACAGACCCAAACCCCTAAGTATGAAGTAACCTGTATGACAGTCAGAATGGGTGACTTGCTCTTCAGGGGAGAAGAAGGATCCTTTCTGGCTCCCGCAGAGGGAAGTGTGCAGTTAAATAATGTCAGGGTGTGCAGGATAAGCATTTGCATGTGAATAGTTTGCCTTTCTTGTACACACTTTATTATTAGTATACTTGCTGTTTCTGTCTGTTGTCTTATTTCATTGCTGCTTCCAGTAAATTTTTCTTAACCCATGATCTTCAACTTTTGTGCCTCCTGTCTTCCTCTCCAGCCTGATGTAGGGGGAAGGGGAGGGGAAAATGAAAGGAGCATGGTTTGGAGCATTACCATGGGAACACTAAACTAGGGAAACCACACTTCCATAGCAGAAAATTTTTAGTCTACAATAATTATTTTCCAAACGCTCATCTAGCATCATTTGAGACATGCCAAAACTACCAAAGCACCTGGAGAAATCTTACTTCCACATCTGGGAAAAAATATACACCTGAAAATTTTATTATAATGCAGGTAATGTTAAGAGTGGGAAATTTATTTCAAATTTATTGCAAATCAATTCCACCAGCAGCAAAAATGGGGAAAACAGAGCAAGAGCTCTTAAGCACTTAAAATCTTGTTATCCATTCCTATATTTTATGTTATGTAATAAAACAATGTATCCAAGAATGGAAAGTTTTTCCCTAACAAGGGAAACACTAGGTAGTCTAACTAGTTCTGCCATTGAGTAACCCTCATTATATCACCCTTTAATTAAACAGAAGGATTTAAATATAACAATTGCAACTTTTGAAACAACATGGCATTGGGCATCCATTGTGCTTCAGATATGGTTCAGTTGATAAAAGTTCTGCCACGTCCTTGCCAAAACCAATTTATGTACAAAAACTGAGCATAAAAAGTACGATAGCAGGCATCCCAACCTGAACTCATAGCTTGACCATACGGAATTTTTAAAAAAGGGAAATAAATTAGGTATTTTTTCACTATGCTCATTTACCTTAGAAATTAAATTCTATTTAATCTGTAGAAACTTCAAATTTTTTCTACCTGGAGAATGTGATTTTGAAACTTTTACATTTATTTCTTAATAAAAATAATTTGCCTAGCAACACTTTTTAAGATTAACTGAACTTTCTGTATGCTATTTTTGACTTCCAATAACCTAAATTCTCTTCACTGACATCTACTTCTGGATTCCTTCACTCTCAAGATTCTTCTCGTCTCTTACAGGACCTACAACTTCAAAAAAATTTACCAATATCTAAAATTTAGTTTTTCAAGGAGCAGTAAATGTCATGGATTCCACATCACATTCCTTAACATCCCAGCCAAATCCAAGAGGATTTCTATTTCCCATATCCAATCTGTCACTCGTAGCTTATTAGTTAACTTTGGTTTAACAAAACTTTGGTATTGGAGAGACTGCTTTTATTTTTCTCACTCTTATTTTACTGCTTTCCTATGGTATAATTATAATATAATTATAATTAATTATATTATAATATAAATATAATTATAATATAATTGTATTATATTATCATGTTACAAAATTTTCACAGTAACAGTTTAAAACTTTTTCAGTATTTTACTATCATCTCAGCTGATTTAAAATACAAAGAGAAAAAAATAACCCCACCACCTTAATAGCAAAAGGAAACACATAAAACAGGTAAGACATTATTCAACAGAAAAAAAAAGCCTTTTTAAAATACTGATTTCCCTTTCTGCCCACCATTTTCAGTATTTCATTCTACCCTCACCAGTAACCTTGGCTGAAAATGAACTCTTTTCTCCTTTATTCAGAAGGCTAATTTTACAGTGCACCACAAATACCAAACTCATCCATGTTGAACACAGACAAAAGATATATGCAAAATTAAATTTGGTTATCTCTTTTAGTATGTACTATCTGTCTACCTACTTACTATCGACCTACTTACATGCTTAATATATTGAAAGTTTATTTAAAATTTAAACATTTTTAAATATACTGACACAAAGGCCCTCTTTAAATGATAATATAACAGTGTCTTAGAACAGGCACTATTATATGAGGGGATTGCACAAAACACCAAAAAGTTCTTCTAAAATATGCAAAGAACAGAAAAGCAAATATTCTTAGTATAATAGTGAATATTCATGCTTTCTTAAGACAGTTTGAATAAATATTGCTTTCAGCGCTTACTGGAAGACTCTTTTGCATCAGGACTGATGCAATTTCCAAGTGTAAGCAGCTTTTCGGGAGCCAAAGAAACGTAACAGAGCAAGAAATGAGAGGGCCACTTGTGAATCAAACTATAGTTAATTCTAAGGGTAAAAAATAAGGTGTCACACAATGTGAGAAATGGTATTTTTCTGCTGGAAACACCAACACATGGTCAGGACCCATGTAACACCAGAATCCCAATTCTTTCTGTTCAAATCACTGACTACTGATCTAACAATTTATCTTTTCTTCAGGTCAAAAGTTAAGTTGCAACCTTTCCAATATTCATTATCAAGAACAAAACACAAGTGGCTGGGCTAGAAATGCTTTCTGAAATCTAGGTGAGGTAACTGAAGGAATGCACTGCCAGCTTTCTCTTTTTACCTTCTTGCTTAGTAAAAAGCACATGAATTATCCTGCCAATAATCCTGACAACAGACAACATTCTCCATCAGGTGATGAAGATGAAAATAAAAAAAAATTGATTTGATTCCTTGTTCAAAGAGAGCATGTGGGTATGTTGCTGTCAATGTCCTTTGCAGGTATGCCTTAGAAAAATTAATCTTCATTTTCTTCCAGTCTATAAGTAATAAAAACTTCAGAAAAAACCTGACCTTCACTCCTTGCTTTAATAAACAAGACACTGGAAAGGAATGAAAGGAGCTTTTCACCACTGGACAGATGGATGTGGACAGAAATGTGGACAACAGAGCTGTGACAAAGTCACTTTCTCACAGAAGGAAGCTGGTGTTTGCTGCACTATCTTCATAGTCTGTCCAAAGAGAGTGCTATTATCACGCAGCACAAGGGAACTAACCACTTCAAAAGGAAAAGCATTGTCCAGGAGTAAGAAACAAAATCATATACAGATAAGAACAGTCAGGAATAACTATTTGCCTTTTAAATAATAAACATGTACATAACTGTTTTCAGTAACTTTATCTTTTCCTCTATATTTTAAACATTTAGAAATTTTGAAGTTAGACAAATTTTGAATTTCTGTTTGTTTTTCACCTTATTAAAATGTTCTTACACTACAGCATTACGGTGAAGAGCCTTGAACGACAACTGCAATTGTTAAAGCATAGTCAGCAGATCCTTTTGAGTATGTGAAATAGCAGAAGTCACCAAGGCAAAACTGAGAGTACATAAACTTCTACCAAAATTTGGTAAGAGCAAAAAATGACACTAGCTGTGCCTTTAGTAGAGAACATCCAGTTTCCTGCTCCATGTATCAGATTTTTTCTATTAATAATGTGGGTCTAGATATAGAAAATTAAATCAATTATCAACTTTCTGGAACACAAAATTAAAAAGTGATCACTCAAAATGTTATTTAAACTGTACCATTTTAGATGATTCTGAATTCCACTACTACTGCTCAAGTGCTGGCTATAATGACTGTATCCAAAAGTCTGTGGTATGTGCATCAGATTCAATAGAGTTCCTAATGGATTTAGTAAACCACTTTCTTTAAAAAAAAATGAACTTTTCTTTCACTTGTTTTAAGGAGATGGTAAATCTTGAGAATGATTAATATGCTTGAGATAATTATGAAAATGTGGGGGAAAAAATAATAGTAACATTTAGTTATAAAGTAAGAATAATTAAACATAATCCAAGTTAATAATATGGAGGTTTTAAATGCTGTTCTGGTGGCATTTCAAAATATGATCACTACCACTTGACTACAGGTCTATCATCAGTATTTAAAATTTTACCAGTATTTCTTTGAAATACATAAATATTTGTTAATCAAGAGGAAAAAAAGGATACCAGGGAACAGAAGTCTTAAAAGATCCAACCTCCAATATCCTTATTTTTAACTATTAAAACAAAATTTATTTTTAAACTTAGCTTATTATTTCAAATACATGTAATTACAATTTCTGAGCACCTGAAAGAGCAATACTACTGAGAAATATATGCGTGTTTCCCTCTTACAAGCAGAAGTAAATTAAATGTAATGAATGTAGAGCTACTGAAAACAACTTATTTGTGGATCTTTGTCTTAACTATTCTTCCTGCTTCCAGTTCACCTAAAAGAAAAAATAGACCAATCACGATGACTTATCTTCAAAGTAGAATTAGACATGTTTCAGACATCAGAGTATAAAACAGCCTACATTAGTAGCTGAAGATGAAAGCTAACCTCTTTTTAGTTAAGTTCAGTCTGTACCTTTACTTCTGCTCTGCCTTGTAATATGAAACTGCAATAAACCTGTTCATGAGGCTACCTGCTTTATCTTCTAAGTATTTTTAACCTAAAAATCAAATCCTAACAACAGATGTCCTATTGCACCTTTCTCCTTTTCTCATATGATAAAATCAGTTTCAATAAATTAATGTAATGGAGAAGATAAACTCAGAACATCACAAGGTAATTAGCAAGGGTGAGTTGAAAGGGCTGGAAAAAGGCTATTGAATGTACAGAATCACAGAACCAACTAGGTTGGAAAAGTCCAACCTCTGATCGAATACCACCATGTCAAGTAGACCACAGCACCAACTGCCATGTCCAGTCCTTCCTCCAGGAATGGTGACCTTCCTGGACAGCCCATTCTGAGATCAAATCAACCTTTCTGCAAAGAATTTTTTTCGCATGTCCAACCATAACCTCCCTGGGCACAGCTCTGTTCTCTTGTCCTATTGCTGATTGCCCCAGAGAAGAGGCCAACTCTCAGCTGGCTACATACTCCTTTCAGGTAGTTTCAGACAGTGGTAAGGTCCCCCCTTGAGCCTCCTCTTCCCCCAGGTCCTTTTCTGCCAGGGCAGCTCTTCAGTCACGCTCCCCCAAGTTGGTAATGCTGGCTGTGGTTTTTTGTGGCCAAAGTGTAGGACCCAGCACTTGGTCTTGTTGAACCCCATGCCATTATCTCTGCTCATCTGTCTAGCTGTTTGGATGATTGGCTGAAGGATCAGTATCACAGTGAGTTCCTCCATCCTTCTTGTAAAAAGGAATAATATTGATAGGAATAGGCAGATGCATCACGTTAATGCTGAGACTTGTGTAATCAGAAAAAATTCTGGGTTTTTTTTTGATTTTTGACCATGAGATGATTTATTTAACACCTGGTCTAGTGACATCTGATCGGATGCACCCTTCTCACAGGGGAAAAAACTGCACTAGAGAGGAGCTAATGCAGCTTGGTGATAGAGACTTCAACTAGCCTGGTACAGGACTAAATCAGCTCTGCTCATGATGAACAACGGGGTTGGTGTGACAAAACTTACAGGAACAAGCACTAAAGGGATCTTTGCAGCAGCTTCAAGAGGTGTTAGCTACAATGCAGCACACCTGATTTCTACATTTCTACACTAATGCATGCAGCATGAGGAACAAACAAGACGAGCTTGGCCCAGCCCCAGAGATTTGACATCACTGGCATAAGTGAAACATGGTGGGATGAGATCTGTGATTGGAGTGCCCTGTTGTATGGTTAAAGGGTCTTCAGGAGGGACAGGCAGAGAGAAGAGGCAGAGGGGTGGCACTGTAGATCACAGAAGGGAATGTATGGAGCTCATAGTTAGAAATGGCACAACTGAGAAACTCTGGGTAAGAATCAAGGGGCAAAAAAAAATATTTCAGATGCCATCTTGTGAGTCTACTATAGCCCTCCTAGCCAGGATGATGATGAAAATAAATCATTTCTTTGAGGAACGAAGGGATACTTCCAGGTCAACTGCTCTTGTCATACTTCAGACAAGAGTTCAGCTTGCCAGAAATCAAATGGGAGCATCACTCAGCTGGCACAACCCAGGAGAGAAGATTCCTCAAAAACCTGGATGACAACTTCATGGAACAAGTCCTAAGGGAGCTGGCTCAGAAAGATGCCCCCCATGATCTGCTGCTTGTCAACAGAAAGGATCTTGCAAGCAAAGTGGAGGCTGGCAGCCATCGTGGCCACAGAGACCACGATTAATGAAGTTTAAAATCTCTGTTTACAGGAGGAAAAGTGCGAGTAAAACCTCAACCCTGGACATGAGGAGTGTGAACTTTAAGATGCTCAGGGAATTAGTGAGTAAATTCACCCTGAGAAAATCCTTTTTGCAGGTGCTGTGGTCCATCAGTGCTCGTCATTTTTTAACCATCACCTCCTAAGGGCACAGGGGCAGGCAATTCCCAAATAATGGAAGCCAAGCAGGTGAGGCAGAAGGCCAGCTTAGGTGAACACCGATCATTTGGAAATAAGGAGAAAAGGAAAGTGTGTTCCTGGTGGAATCAAGGTCAGGTGACACAGGAAGAATGCAGAAACACTGCTCACCACTGCAGGGAAAAAAATTGTACAACCAAGCTGAACTGCAGTTGGAACTGGACAGAACAGTGGGAGCAATGAAAAGAGGTTTTTTTCCAAACATGTTAATGGCAAAAAGCAGTGTAGGAGTAACACTGGCCCATTACAGGATGAGGGTGGTCACCTCACAAACACAGACAAGTCCACGGTGTTTAAAGCATTCTTTGCCTTTAACACTTCTTAAACTAGAAGACCATGATTCCAAAAATGATAAAATCCCAGTTGACCCTGAACTTGAGATGGATCCCTATAAATCTATGAGGCCTGATGGAATTAATCCAAGAGTCAAACAGCTGATTTCCTCAAAAAGCCTCTCAGTGATTTTAGAGTAGTCTTGGGATTCTGGAAACGTCCAAGTTGACTGAAAACTGGTGAATGTTGTCTCAATCTTCAATGGAAGGATGCCCTCACACAGAAAGAAACTACAGGCCTGTCAATCTCACTTCAGTGTCCAGAGAAATCGTGGAGAAGATTATTATGGGACGTACTAAAAGACACCTGCAGGACAACAAAGTCATCAGTCAAGGCCAGCATGGCTTCATGAGGGGAAGTTAAGCTTGTCAAATTTGATCTGTGACAGGGTAACCCACCTAGCTGATCTAGGAAAGCTGGTTGATGTAACCTTTTTGAACTTCAGCAAAGCTTTTGATACTGTCTCTCATGAGATCCTTCTGGACAAAATGTCCAGCACACAGCTGGGTACACGCATCATGTGATGGGCAAGCAAGTGCCTCATGGGTCAGGCACAAGAGATTACAGTGAATGGGGTGACATCAGACTGGGGACCAGTCATTAATGGGGTTCCATAGGGCTCCATCCCTGGCCCAGTTCTTCAACATTTTCATAGATTACTTGGATGTGATGCCTTTTTCAAGAAAAGTATGCTCATTTTTCAAGAAAAGTGTGTTGCTTCATTTCTAGAAATGAAGCAACATACTTTTCAGATAATATTAGTACAGGAATTAATATAAAAGTGGATCTTTATTGAAGGCCTACAGGGGCAGTTAAGGAAAAATGTCCACAAAAGCCCACTCCCCACAGGGGTGCATACAGTTTTATAAGTTTGGTAGATTAGCTTACTTAACAAAAAAGCACCAACTAGGAGCAGAAGTGGTGATGTAATTCCCACCCAGTCCGTGCCCCTTCTAAATTCTCCCCCTTAGATGATGGGACTGAACCTTGTTGCTGAAAATGCATCTGAAGAGCTGTTTGTTTGCCTTGGTTTGTAAGGAGAACCAAGATAGTATAGGGGTTGTGGAACACATTTTGCCTTTCTGCCTAGGAAATTTTTGCAGTTAGACTACAGTAAGAAGTTACAAAGCTACAAATATACCTGTAAAGAATACATGGAATATATAAAAGAAAAAAGGTAAAACCCAAAATGGCATGAGATGCAGGACTGGAAGGACTACTAAGTAAGTTTGCCAACACCACTAAATTGGGAGCAGCTGTCGACTCCTTTGAGGGCAGAGAGGCCCTGCAGAAAGATCTCTACAAATAAAAGATGAGCCATCACCAACCATATGAAGCTGAAAAAGGGGAAGTTACAGATTCTGCATCTGGGACGGGGCAACCCTGGATGTACAGACAGATTAGGGAATGAGAGGCTGGAAAACAGCACCGTGGAAAGGGAGTTGCATATCCCCGTCAACAGAAAGTTGAACATGAGCCAGCAGTGCCCTGGCAGCCAGGAGGGCCAACCCTGTCCTGGGGGGCATCAGGCACAGCATTGGCAGCCGGGCAAGGGAGGGGATTGTCCTGCTCTGCTCTGAGCTGGGGCAGCCTCACCTGGAGTGCTGGGGGCAATTCTGGGCAACACAATATATGAAAATGTTAAAGCTATTTGAGTGTCCAAAGGAGGATCAGAAACATGGTAAAGGGTCTGGAAAGGAAGTTTTATAAGGGTGGCTGAAGTCTCATTGCTGAGACCTCAGTGTAGTCTGCAACTTCCTCATGAGGGGAAGAGGAGGGGCAGGCACTGATCTCTTCTCTGTGACTAGTGACAGAAACAGAAGGAATAGCCTGGAGCTGTATCAGAGGAAGTTTAGGTTGGATATTAGGAATTTTCACCCAGAGGGTGGTTGGGCATTTGAACAGGCACGTGGTTGCAGCACCAACCCTGACAGAGATCAAAAAACACTCTCAGACACATTGTGTGACTCTTGGGGCTGTCAAAGGTGGACTCTGTGATACTGATGGGTTCCTTTTTACTCAGCATATTCTCTGATTCTATGAATAAATTACACTCATGATAAATACCTGAAATATCACCTTGTTTATTTGACTCACTCATAAGAAAGAAACTTCAGTACACACCACATGCATAACTTCCTACCTTTTCATAAGGGGAGCAGTTTCAAACCTACTAAAAAAATACTATTTACTTTTAAAACTTATTTTTTAAAATCATCTCTCATGAGTCATCAGCTAGTATTACTGCCAAAACCATGTAGATTTTGGAACTACAAAGATCCCAGAGGATCTTGCTGGAACCAAATGGTACATTCAGAATGGTATATTCATGTGAAAATGAGGACACACTCTTAAGAATATTACTTACACAGTCATTTAAGTTTAGACGACTCATTAAACAACAAATATCACTCTCCCTTCACCCTTCTTTTTCAGGACTTAAACAAAATCACCCCAACAAACAGTTTTTTGATGTATGTAAGTATCCTTAGAAACAAGAAACACTTGGTACCATCACAGGAATTACCAGTAAGATTAAGATTAGGTCTCCAGGTTTGAAAAGTGTGAATGAACTTAGAAGTTTTTCTGTTTGCATTTTTGGTTTTGACATTTTCTGACTAATGACCAAACTCAAGTTTTGACTGATCTGAAGTCCAGCAAAAGAGATTGTTTTTTCACTGACTTAAACATATTCTCAATTCAAACCTCTGTCTTCTATATGTAGCACAGCACAACAAAAAATGATTGCTTTTGGGCTTACTAATGGCTTTTCTGCACTTGGCTTCATCTTCTTGCCATAAATCAAGTTCCAAGTGACAGTAGCTTTTTGCAAAAAAAAAGACCTGGCAACTTTTCAGCCTCTCAATTCGCTTTCTTTGAAAGTCATTTTGCTGCAGGTATAATGAAGAGGGTTTCCCAGATAGCCTACTTCCTTATCTATACAGCCAAAACCCAAATAAATCTCTGTGTGAACATTACGATAGAGGTTGTCTATACAGATTTGTTTATCTTAACAGCTAGGCTGATAATGCCATTTAAGACAATATATTTTATGAAAATAAATTACAGGTCTAGTGAAAACATGGCAGTGCAACAGGTGAAACAATGGAATATATGGGAGCCAAGATGAGCTTTTTAGCTTGTTATTAAGCTAGGCACACTGAATTTCAAGTTATTTAAAAAAAGTACTTTTTAACTGCCAGTCACAGTAGTGATCATAAAAAAATGCATTTCTTTAAAAGGATATTCGCTGTAATGAAGAACAGTACTTCTTCAAGTTAGACAGGATACAAAAATATGGCTATCATGTTCCAATACAATTTCTTTTGAAAGGATGGGAATATGAATGAGCACAGAAAGAACAATATGATTTTATGTTCAGAATAAGAACTTGTGCTGACTGAAAACCAAATGATTTTTGAAGCTAAAATTTTTAGCATTCTTCTTCAAATAATATTTGTTCTAATACATTCTTCTTCAAATAATCTTTGTTCTAATACATATCAAATAAAGACTATTTATTATAGTATAATATAATACATAATATGTAAATAGTATAATTAAGAATAAAATAGAGTATTTCATTTGGAAGTTATCTCCAGTGATCCACCTGCCCAACGACTTCAGGGTTGACTGAAAGCTAAAGCAAGTATTATTGGATTTTCCAAATGTGTTATAAACACTGACAGGGTTAAGATACCTCTCCAGGCACTTCCACTTTCTTGTTAAAGAAGTACTTTCTCAGGTTCAGGCTCAGCCTGCATCTCCTTTGATGCCCCTTAGAACTGTTCCCAAGCACCTTATCACTAGATATTAGAGATGAATCAGCATCTCCTTCTTGCTTCCTTACCTTGGGAAGCTGCAGAGAGCAGTAAGATCTTAGCCCCCTTTTACTTCAACTACGGCAGCCCAAAGTGCTTAGCTGCTCCTCAGAGGACATGGCTTGAAGTCTTTTCCCCAGGTTTGATGCCCTGCTCTGAATGCATTCAAAGATCTTAATATCTTTTATAAATTGTGGGGCCCAGCACTGCACTCAGCACTCAGGCTGAGGCCACACTAATGCTGAATACAGTGGGACAATCACCTCTTTGGACTGGCTGTGTCTGATGTACCCCAGGATGCAGGCTGCTTCCTGGCTGGCAGGCTTGACTCAACATTGAGCTTAATGCCAACCAACAGCCCCAGATCCCTTTCTGAAAAGCTGCTATTCAGTCACTCCTCCCCAGATGTGATTTTGTACTATAGGTGAAGAATTTGGCATTTGAACTTAAATTTCGTCTCATTAATCTTTGTTTAGTGTTTTAGTCCATCTAGAAAAGTGTGCAAGATCACTCTGCCCAAGTCAACAGCACGTCCCAGTTTTGTATCATCAGCAAACCTTCTGATACAAAATGGTGCATTCTCCTCATGTGCATAATAAACAAATATTTAGAACATGAGTGACCCTAAAACTCATCCATGAGGAACACCTCTGGTAAATGGCTGCCAGCCAGATATACCCACTCATCACAATCCTTTCAGCTCTGACATTCAGCCAGTTCCTCACCCACAGCATTGTGAACCCTCTCATCCCACAACTGGACAACTTTTTCCAGAAGGATGCTGAAAGACAGCCTTACAAAAATCTAGAAAAGCCCCATCTACCACCTTCCCTTTACTCACTTGAAGAATATCATAAACGGATATCAAATTAGGTAAACAGGGCCCTTCTGTATCACCTTTGTGAACTAATGTTGATTGCATTGTTCTTTAAATGCCTTTCAGAAGCACGCAGTACAATCTTCTCCAGAAACTGAGGCTAGAATTATCGTATTTGTAGTTTCCCAGGTCTTCCTACACATCCTTCATATAAATTGAGTAATATTGGCTAGTTTCCAGTCAGCAGGGTCCTTCCCAGACTCCCAAGATCTTTGATAGGTGATGCAAAGGGGTCATGCAGTAATGCTAATAAAAATAATTCAGGTAATAACAATAGTTCACATCTTCAATGTTAATATAAAATACATAGATATTACAAAAGACCAGTGTCACAAGCAAAGATACAGGTGCACTGAATGGCCTAAAGAAACACCTGGCTCTAATCAGTGCTTTTTGACTGTATTTGACTGAAAAGCTTACTGAAGTGTTTCCACCTGAAGAATTACCTCATTATTCTGTTTTGCTGTTGTCATATTAAGCACACACTGACATTGTAGGTCACAAGATGCATTCAATATACATGAAAGTGCTAAAAATGCTACTATTACTATCTAACATCTTACCTCACAGTAGATTCTTTGTAACAGTAAATAATTTTAACAGAATAGTTTAAATCACTACTGACTTCAGACACAAATTTGCACATTTTATTCATTTGTAAGTGACGAAATTTCATTTGCTACTGACCTAGAAGCAAGATGCTACCCTACTGCATCTTGCTATGAAGTTAATTAGAACATCAGTAAGCCAGATACAATACTTTACATCAGTTTAAAGCAAGCACTGAAAATACTTAAAGTTATATATATTGTACTAGGATTTTATATCCATCTAAGCCTTAGAGTATTCATAAGTTTCTCCCTCCCAGTAGAGCCACTTAAATCACAGTTCTTTCAACCTTCTGCCACACTAATGCAACAAAGCCTCTTTTTCTTTGTGGAATCAGCTGAAAGTCACTGCTCCAGAACTGTTTCATTTCTAGTCTTAATAAACAGAATATTTTTGTTTTGTCAAGGTCTAATGAATTTCATCTTCCTTTTCATATCTGTAAATTTGCCAAAATATTTTGAATATTTTAGTATGTGTTCTTCATTTTAGTTTTTGATTCCTATGTCAAATCCTTGAAAACTTAGGAATTACACTAATAAATTCTATTAAAGTATATACTGACCTATTGCGAGGCTAAGCAAGCTGAAGTATCACATAAGCTTTCTCTAATTTCTAAATTACTTTTCCAGATACATGTGAAAAAGCATTCTTACTGAGCTTTTCCTGTATTTGAAGATTAGCACTTATTACATTAAAATGTATTTAATCTTACTGTCACCTCAGTACACTAGTGTCAAACACAGCCTACATTTCAGCAAACATTTCTGTCACCCTAATGGACACTTGATAAGACATGAGTGTTCAGAGAAATGGCTAACCTCAGAAAGTGAAGACAACCCTACTATATGAAGACATGCCTTTTTCTAGTAATTGCCTTGGTTTTCTTATTCTGTATTAGACATTAGATTTGCTGTGATAACAATTAAATTGAGATTATCAAGTGGCTAATACCACTGGGCTCCTTATAGGTTATGACAACACTGCCAGGGGTTGAGCAATGAATCACCATATCTTCTCCTTAAACAGAAAATCCCTAGAATTACATTACTTTTTAAAATCAATATGAAAAAATAACATTAAAAAAATCCTTAGAATTCTTTTATCAATTTTATTTTTGAGTTGTGCAACTTTAACAATTAATTGCTAATTAATATCAAAAGAGTTTGTTAAGTGAGTAGACATACAGCTATATTAAATACATCCAAAATTGAGGCCACAGATCATACACACAACAGGAAACAGGGTATTTGATTAATTGGATTGGATTTCATTATTCCATTGGCATCACTTGAGACAGCGGGTACAGGCCATTGAGCAATGAAAACCTGCACAATCTCAACACCTGACACTGAGCCAACAGGCCAACAGCACTCTACACAAGGCCATAAATCCATGCATAATGACTAAACCTAGGAAAAGTGACTGTATTCTAAGAATTCTTGGTGTATGAAAAAATATTTTGCACTTTTTCTTTTAATTAATTAAAAAAGACAAATGGCTCACCATTTTCTACGTAGATAAAGAGAACCACAAATCAAATTTGAATGACAGTTTTATTTAAATTGAATATGTTACAGGAAGAAAATACAAGAAAATAGAAGAAATTAAATTTTATATGTATAAAAATATACACACAGCACTACAAAATATCAAAATTATTCCACAGAAGTATACCCCCTGCCCTGCTTTCCTTGTTCGGAACAGCTAACAGTTTTATACAGAGTAATGCTTTACTATTTCTTGTAAAGATAATTTTTAACATCACATTTGTATGCTGCTTCTATCTGGGTCTTTAAAGAACCAGATCAAATGGGTTCCTTATTGTATATAGCAGGTCATGACTCTTAGGCTATTTCACGTCTTAGTTCTGAATTTATGTAACCTGATAACAATTCTGCTAGGAGGAGAAATATTACTCCTCTGCCTACTATTTCCTCTTCCATTGTTCTTACTATTGTTTCTTTCTGAGGGATTTCTGATGATGTATAGATGACCATCTGTAAAAAAGAACTGGATCATCATAGGTATCAATGAATGGGGGGAAAAAAGATACAAAACAAATATGTTTTAAAATTTATCTGCTTAACACGGCTTAATTCGTATTTTACAAGCCACCAGCATATACTCACTGTGGCTATGAAAAATGTCTATAATTCCATATGCAGTCACTAGATAGCAGAATGGGAATACCTAAAAGGGGGACATGCTAAAATTAGACACTTAGCTGTTGCCTGAAAGTATTTAACAGGTGTACATTCTTAGCCAAAACTGTCAATGAAGAATTCTTTTAGGCTAAACAAAGCTGCTCTGCTTTTGTCCAGTTTTATTTCAGTTTCTCTTCTCAGATCACAACTGTGAGGCATCTTTTTATGAACAATCTTCCATAACTTTATTTTCTTTAATGTATATAAACAATAGTACAAATACAGTATAGTCTAGCCCTATTACTGATCTAAAGCCAATGTTTGTCTCTTAGGAACATCATACTGCCGTAAAAATTTTTGGCATAATTGATTTTCTACCACTGACAATATTTCAAAAAATTAATCCTATGCACAAATATGTGAAATTGAATTGGGTAACTTTACAGCATTTCATGTAAAACAGAAATTTGGCTGGATAAAATTAAGTGACATGTGAAATTCACTGAGAATTAGAAGTAAAAATAAACCTTTGCAAAGACATGATAGGTTGTAACTGGCAGCAGGAAAACTTTCTCCATGCATGTTGATCAAGCAAATACAACTGAATAATCAATCATCTTAAAAGACTATGTAGGATCACAAAGAGCTCAATTAAATTTCACCGGTAAAAAAAAGGAAGGGAAAAAGTTAGGAGAGATTTCTCAAAAAAATCTGTTATCTATGAATACCTTCTTACAACGTCTGTAAAGATCTTACATCAGCCTACTCTTGATTTTCCTAAGTAACTAATGTCTGAAAGTTTTGACTACAGGAATTTACAATGATAATTAAGAAATGTGGGACTAATTTTCTAAAGTGACATCTCTACTTTTTGCAAGATGCTTTCTAATGTTGTCCTGGGGTGGCTTTATGATGCTTGTATCCCAGCTGTCTGTTCTGTTTATGCTGGATATTAAGTTCTGCACCTTTATGAGTGGTTCAGAGAGCGAAGGTGGCGAGAAGGAGCCGCAGTTTGTTTGCAGTTACTGCACTCGCTCCCCGCATTGCCTCTCACGGGCTGTGTTGGCTGCAGCATGGACAGACTGGGGGACAGAGCTCTCCTTTGCTGTTAGTAGTTTTAGCTGGTTGAGGCAGAGAAGTTCCCCAGACTGTGGCTTTTCTTTCTTTTTCTTGGGACTATTTAAACCTGTTCTGGACTGAAAAACCCAGACAAACACCAGAGCTCACACCTGTGTCCCACCAGGGCTGGGACGTGGCATTTTCCAATGCAGGAGGGACTGGTAAGAGACTGAGAGGGCTGAGCTGCACCCTGTGACAAGGACTTTCTGAATTTGACATCTCTTTGGAACAATCTGGGGTTTTATTGTTTAATATTATTCATTTTTTATGTTTGTGAATACTGTGCCCTTTAAATAAACAATTTTTCCACTTTTCTTGGAAGGAAATATTTTTCCCAAACCAGTAGGAGGAGGGGCCGCTTGAATCTGCTTTCTAGAGGATCCTTTTGGAAGTTTCCTCCCAAATTTAATCTAAACCAGGACTAGCTTTGAATTCATAACTATAGTAGGTTATTTATAACATAATGATGTGCAAGAGAAGGAAAGATTTGTAAAGATTCCAATTATGGAAAAAAAGGAACCAAAATACTCCCTGACTGAAAAAATTGTATCTGATAAATTTTGCATATAGAAACATGAGTGGAAATACTTAAAAAGTATTAAACATAAAAAACCCCCCTAGTTGAGGCACTTGCCAGAAACTTCCTACAATATATATAGCAGTTATTCAATCATTTTCATATATATCAAATAACTACAAAGTAATTTTTTTAAGAATTACATAAAAGTCAAAAAAAGATACTAGTTAAATCAGCATACTCAAATGCATATACCTAAAAGCTGAACTCAATACCCTTGTATGTTAGATAGACCTTGATAGACCCTTGTTTGTTTACTGATTGTTACAAAATTTCTTAAGCGCACTACTTTCTAAACCACTGCCATGTACATGCTTGCAATTAACAGAACTTAAAATATATGGTACCTATGAACTCAGCTATGGAATACGAGACATGTATCTCATTATTCTTTTGTATCCTTTTATGGCTCCTAGTTAAACATCATCACCTCATCTTTATAAAGATCAATAAGTTATTCATTATTTAAAACTGTACTGCATGGAAAGTTAATATTTATTTTCCAAAAATAATATTTGCATATCCGAAGAACGTATTTCAAAATAGTTTATAACATTACAGACAAATATTTCTAATTTTGTACTATTTCATAAGCCATTCCAAGCAATCTGCATGCCATTCTGTCACTGTCTGTAAGGGGTTTTTTAAGCTAAAGTTGTATTGGCTACCTCTCCTTTTGTTTCACTACTTCACAAAATCCTATTTTGTGATTTTCAAACAGCTGTGTTTCCTTTCTTAATCCTCCCTGCACAGCTACCCAGGACAGGCTTTACAGCATAAACTGTAAAGTACAATTTCCTCAGCAGGAATAACAGTGTCACTCTTCAAAAAGAGGCATAATAAAACAGGACTGTAATGAACATGCTAGCTCTCATCACAAGGTACTAGACATAGCATGACCACTGAAGGTTTAAAAAGTTTTGGGAAATTATATTCCTTTGGCTCTTCAAAAGTCTTATCACGCAATATATGAATATATGATTGAGATAAATGTCTTTCCAGTGTATTTAGCTCATGCACAGGTATTTTCTTAGTTCCATTATTTCTCTTCATTCCACTTTCAAAAGCCTGTCCTACTAGCAAGCACCTGGCGTTAATCACTGTGACTAATATGGCAAACACTGTCAGATAAACACTGGTGTACATGGTTTATATAGTTCCACTGGAACACAGCAAATTTATCCTACTGTGCAGCTAATGTCCAGAATATGTACAGTCCTTCCTCTCATTTTTTTAAATGAGAGACATCCCATTGCACATTTTACAACGCTATAACCGTGCCAGTCCTTTTGTCTAATTTTTATGCCTTCTAAGATGGTTGTCCCAGATGACAGATTACTTCAAAAAAATGTACTACCAGGTGAAGTGAAAATACAGAAATGAGATTCTATTATCATTGACTCTATTGCTAGCAGCAAAAACAAAAACTGTATTATCTTGGATTTATCATCTCTGATTTGAAATTGTTTTGGGGTTTGGTTTTTTTTTTTTGGTTGGTTGGTTGCTTTTTTCTAGTTTTGGTGTTGTTTTTTTGTTTTAATGTGGAAATGTTGTGCACTTCTGAGAGTCTCAAAAAAGTCTCTCACAACTACCTTAATATCTCTTTGTATCAATGGACAGGGAAACAGTGTACAGTAAATATTTCATTTTTTCAGATTTCGTTTTATGCAGCAGTGAATGTTTGCCATTGAATAGACCAGTTTCCAATAATATAAAAAGGAATAATCACCTTTAGCACTTCCCACAGAAATTTTACTTATTTTGGGCTTACATACTGCCTGTAGTACACCAATGCTGTATGTCAGTATTTTTGTAATGCAGAGTATCAACATAATCAAGAAGAATAAGAGAAAATTATGGGTCAAGACAAACTGCCTTCTGCATGAAAGCCTTGTTGTAGTCTCTCTCTTTACTTTCCAGACAACAAGGAAAACAGAGCAAACAGAAGCAACCTTATAACGTACGTATTGTGCTCTACATCCTTACTTAAAACCTGCACACTTCTATGCTTTACTCATATACCTTACTAGCAGTTGAAGCTAAGGCTTCTTGATGCACTCACGGTCTCGACAAAATATAAACAAGTAACAAACAATAAAATGTTTTTTTAAAAATGAGAAGTGGCATTCCTGAAAATTAACTGAAAAGAATTTCTGCTGGTTTCTTGACTAGAAGAAAACACCTATTTCCTCCTTCCTGAACAATTTACAGACTTGTCTATGACACTGAACCCTTGTTCTACAACTAGGGAAAATGTTTGATATCCACCATTTGCAAGACCTAAAAAAAGATTTAGGTGGCTTTAACATTAAATGAATGGACAGTAAAAAAAGCTATTTCATCTCTAATGTCTGGGGAGTATAGAAAGATCCTACACTTTATTGCTTTTTATTGCTTATACATAGATCACAGAATAGGTAAGGTTGAAAGGGACTGCAGTGGGATCATGTGGTCCAGCTTCCCTGCTCAAGCCTGGTCATCCCAGAGCACATTGTACAGGATTGCGTCCAGACAGTTCTTGAATATCCCCTGTGAGGAGACTCAACAACCTCTTGGGCAAGCTATTGCAATGGACAGTTACCTCCACACTAAGGCAGTTCTTCATATTCAGATGGAACTTGTGCATCTGTTTTTCTTCCTGTTGCCTCTTGTCCTTTTGCTCGGAACCACTAGGAAGAGCCTGGTCCATTCTCTTTGCACTTTCCTTTATTTACTTACAGAAATTGATAAGATCCCCTCTCAGTTGTCTCTTCTCCAGGCTAAACACGCCCATTTCCCTAAGCCTTTCCTCACAAAAGAGGTGCTCGAGTCCCCTCATCATCTTTGTAGACCTTTGATGGACTTGTTCAGGAGCCCCATGTTTCTTTCAAACTGAGGAGCCCAGAACTGGACACAGCACTCCAGATGCGGCCTCACTAGGGCTGAGTGGGGCAGGATCAACTTCCCCAACCTGTGGGCAATGCTCTTCCTAATGCACCCCAGGATACTATTGACATTCTTGGCTAGAAGGGCATGATTATTAAACACCAATAAATAAAAGAATCAAAGCACTGTTCCACTCTTACGGTTCTCAGCACAAACTTTAAAACAAAGAGCTCCAAAATAAATAGCATGGATTCCTCTTGTCTGCCTGTCTCTGAAATGGAACTTCCAGACTTTTCAACCTTTGCTTCCCTTCAAATTCAACGTTTTCATATGGGTGAATCTGTCATGGAAAGCAGCCAACTTCTTTATACACAGAAAATCAAAACCAGTTTCCAATTATCTCAGACATTCATTCTTGGTCCAGACCATCAGAATATTCAGCCTAACAAATGCAAGTTTAGCCTGGAACATCTCCTTATTACTCTACAGAAAAAAGGATCCAATTTTTTTTTTTTTTTTTTTTTTTTTTTTTTTTTTTTGTCTCTGGTAAGGCCTTGAAATGTTACCATCTGTAGATGCCTTTTCTGCCCTTCTTCCTTCTCACACTGTAGACTTCTAACACCTAGAAGCTAAAAATATATTTTATTCATAGCTCTTTGAGACACAAATACTAAGAATTGGTCATAGTACAGGAGACCAGCAAAACATGGTAGGATCTGTAATGCATAGAACTAGTCACTCTACATGGCCGCGTGTCTTGGGTTATGGAACCAAAAAACGTGTATTCTATTTCATCTGTTGAAAGCAGTTGGGGAAATGTGGTTTTTTTCTTTATCTCTTGTAACTGCAGGGGCAGGGGGGTGGATGCTTTCTGATAATGACCCAGCTGTTAAAACTGGGTGGGGCAGTGTTTCTTATCTCTTTCACCACCATCCTCCCTCCACAGAGATATCTGCTGATAATGGCCCATTAAGGCTCACCAATGACGTGACACATTACATCATCCCATTGTGAGATGCTCCACCCAGTAGTGGGGGCACCCTGGACTTCCTACCTGGATAAAAGGGTGACAGAAAAACACCAGACAGGTGAGTCCTCCAATGGATTCCTCAGAGGAAAACTGGACCCATCTCATCATCACTGGACTCTTTCTACAGGACCATCTCTACTCCACAGAGCTGCATCTGTTACTCCAGAAGGATTCATCTGGACTGCTTCCAACTCCCTGACCAACAGGGTGTCAGGTCACATCCCTGACTCTGTCAGAGGTTTTCTAGGTTTTTTTGTTTGTTTTGTTTGCTTGTTACTACATTTGTATTTTTAATATTCCTAGTAAAGAACTGCTATTCCTATTCCCAAATCTTTGCCTGAAAGCCCTTAATTGCAAAATTATAATAATTTGGAGGGAAGGGGGTTTACATCCTCCATTCCAGGGAAAACTACAGTTTTCCCTGGCGGATACCTGTCCCTCTAAACCAAGACACCACAGATAGAAAACCAGACTAATTTAGCTGTAAAGACAGATACATCAGCGAAAATGTTGCTGTTCCGTGCTGTGGAAATTAATTGCAGCAGTCAAGCTAGGATTTGTGAAACAAACAAACAAAATGAATGTAGGTAGACACTTCTGCTCCTGGAGCTACCCTGATTTCACTGGCATTCCATGTTAGGGTTGCAATACTTGTGGGTTGAATTGTGAGTAAAATTTGACTTCCACCTGTGGGTGACATTGTGCAAGAGGCACAAATGCCAAGCTGTGTCTGTGACAGAACTATTGCAGAACAATTAGAAGAACATATGAAAGTTATGTAGGTATCTTCTGCAAGCCAGAGTCACACATATACTATAGGGATGAGTAAAGCATGAGCAACCACAGATCCAACTTACTCTACTCTGTTTTGTATTTCATTAAATCTAGTTGATTCCTGTTCACATCTGTAATATATGTTTATTCCTACAGCAGCTACGTGAGGCAGAGGCACACTTTCCCAAAAAGGCATCATCAATGGAATGTTTTTCCACAACGTTACTGCTGCAGACTGTGCAAAGATTTGTGTAAGTTTGCAAAGTAGAGGCTTTGCAATAATAGAATTATCTTCCAGGCTAATGCCCTTAGCACTGAATTATGCTGTGTCTTGGGAAGTAATACAGCAAACCATTTTACTTCTAGCAACTCAAAATTTTAACCCCACCAAAACTTCCTAATAATGCCTTGTTTCTCTGCAGGCTCCTTGCTTTCACTGATGTTACCCCTTTATCTAAATCCACAGTCACAGTATGTTCATGAGTTCTCGTTCATTCCTGGTTTCAGATTAAATCCATAAATCTACTCCTGGGGCAAATATATTTCAGCAGTTGCAAAAGCCATATGTATTAAGGTTGAATACAATGCTCAATCTTTAAATTTCAGTGGTTTTAATGAAAAAAAAATTGAAATTTCTTTTAATTTTAACTTTATAATCAGTAATATTCTGTTCATTAGTAATTTTCATATGCAAATCATTATGTATTGCTTTTAAAATAGGATGCAATACTAGTGTTGTCTAAAGTAGGCACTGAGCCACTATTACTGCTCTTACTATCAAGCAAAAAATAGGCAGCAAAGCTACATATGTGTTGCCTTGTTTTCCAGCCTTCAGCCTTGGAGTCAGAAATTTCATGTAAACAAAGTAATGTTTATAGAACTGTTATCATG
>VZUI01002762.1:0-28675 GCA_013401135.1 Cettia cetti
GGCAAGGCATTGATGAGCCATTAGCAGCAGATAAGGGAAACACTGCCCCACCTGGTTTCAACAGCTCATGAGGATGGAGATAGAATACATTCTTTGGGCACTTCTTACATTTGAACCTAGGACATAGTCACATCTGACATGTTCTTTGGACCTTCTTGGGAACCTCCTTTGACTGAGGACCCTTGCCTTGGAGACAGTGCATAGTGACTTTTTTTATCTGCTGCAGAATACAAGAATGAGTGCTTGCCACCCTTGAGGACTATTTATTCTGGAATTAGGGATTAGCCTTTTCCTTATTTATGAAGGAGGGATTACTGTTTCCTAGTTCAGACTGACGTCTTAATGTTAACACCTAAGCCAGCAATTGTGTGATAGCACTAGCCTTTAGGAGCCAGGATGTATTTGTATTAGGATTCACTGAACTTTTTCAGCATCTCATCAAGACTGTTCCAGGTAGTCTTTCAAGATAGTATTTAAAGCATGCAGTTGTTTTCATGTATAAGCTGTATGATTTTTAACAATACAGAATAGGATCTGTATGGGAGCTGTAACTTAACTCTCAAATTGAACTATCTCAAATTGTGGGTATACAGCTGATGGAGGGGGAGGTATCTTTAAATGGCAGTTCTTCCCATCTCTTTTAGACATCATGGTATTACTGATCATGTTATACATTGGATGTATATAACTAAAACTCCCCAGGGAAGTGTTGGAGTAACCATCCCTGAAAGTGTTTGAGAACTGACTGCATATGACACTTGAAGTTATGGTTTAGTTGATATGCTGGTGTTTGGTGAAAGGTTTGACTCAATGATCTTGGTTGTCTTTTCCATTTTAATGACTCTATGATTCTACTAGAGGAGAACCCCATACACAGTGTGACTCAGACAATACCTGTTTGATACGTTTTCATTTATGCTGGAAAAGGCACTTCCATGTCAGTTCGTAAGCCAGCACTCCAGTAATACTTGGTGGGAATGGGAGGAAGAATTATAAAGTATAATTATAAAGGTTATATGTTCATGGAAGTGCATAAAAGAATCTTATTTTCACAGTCTCAAAAATTGGCATAATAGTCAAGTGGAAAATGCTTTTTCCAGAGTTTGGAATAATGTGTAGTCATCCAGTAGGATTGATTCTTCCTGTCTTGTAATAGTTCTGTTAGTGAAGCTGTAATATGCTAAAAAATAACATAATGATGTTAGCTACTACTTGTGAAGAAAACAGCCTGCAATGCTCAGATAATTACTTGCCTAATTATATTTTGTAAATTCTCCTTTTAGTGAAAGCCACTGATAAATCTAGATTTTCTACTTTTTTACAAGATAGTTGCTGACTAATTTTTTTTATATTCAGATATAATTATTTGAATTCACTGGTTGAGAATTGATTCAGACCATACATGCTTTTTTTTTTGAAAGCCAACAAATCAAATTAAGTCTATTGCTTTGACATCACCAACCTTGCATATATATCATCTGTTACAAAAACAGATGATCCAGGCTAACACTTCCTTTCAGACCAAAATAACTGTGATAACTAGTATAGAAACGAATTGTATTCAGTTGCCTGCAATATCTACAAATATTATATTGTCATACATTTCACAAGCCAATGTCTGGATTTTTGCAAGGTACTTTTAAGTTTTGGGTATCAATTTGGCTTTTCCTGTTTACCCTAGTGGAAGAGAAAATAATTTTGAGTAAAAGGGAGCAAGAGAAGCTGACACACTAGTGTTTTGTCCTTCGACTTTGGAAGAATGTCTTTCAAAGGGCTTACAGGGCCCATTTTTATAATTGTGCTTTTAATGGTCATCAGGGATAAAGTGTACATTTCTTACCTCCTGTTTTGTGTTCTATGTTAGCTGTTATGAGACAGCATAACATACATGGGCCTTTGTGAGTCTACCAATTAAAGAAAGCAGCTAAGTGGGATTGCTGTGGTACAGTATTGTACATACTAGTTAAAAAATCCAACTCTTTAATAAGCTCTACTTTTGTGTAAGGAGAATAGTGTTAATTAGGAATTCCTTATATTTCAGTTGTAGATAAGTTAGGCTACCTTAAAATTATGTAACACTAGTTTTATTTCTGTCAGAGTAGGAGCTGGTAGACCTTTTTTCTTTGACTCTTTCAGGGATGTAAAATTGTTCACCTTCCTTTTAGAATAAATTTATGCTCTTCAGTTTTATGGAGTAGTCATTTTTCTGTGGACATGTGAAATGAATTTCACACATATATTGTGGTTAGTGCTAATTGCACTCAGATATGGGTAGAAGTGTAAAAACCAAAAAGAGTTGATTTAGGGAACAGAATGACTTCCTGCACCTGATTTTACTACCAGTCTCACTTCTGATAATTTTCTACCTCCCCACACTCCTCTGTTACCACACTCAGAAATGAGTAGATGGCTTCTGTCATCTGTTAATTATCAACTTCTCTTTATTTGGTCTGCCTTGCTAAGGGATTCAAGGCAAGCTGACTAGCAACTTCCTGGCTGTCCTACAAAATGATGTAGTTGCATGGCTATTTCTACTGTTTCATTCATATTTTGAATATGAGGAGATGAATTCTGATGCTTTGTTTGACCTTACACTGTTTGTGTACTGAAATGTTAAACTTGTGTTCTTTCCTTCACAAAACAGACACAATTGAAAAGGAGATAAGAAAAATCTTCAATATTCCAGGTGAAAAAGAGACCAGGTTGTGGAACAAATACATGAGTAATACTTTTGAACCTTTGAATAAACCAGACAGTACAATACAGGATGCTGGTTTATACCAGGGACAGGTACAGTGAAATATTATTTCTTTTCTTGAATACATTTATCTTTTTGCTCATGAGAATGTAGTTCATCAATGTATCCAATGATTTTTGCTTCTTTTTAAATGAAAATCACTTTCTAATAGATTTATATTACGGATAGAGGATTTTGGGAAAGAATTTGTTGAAATTAAAGTGGTCTTTGTATGGGTTTTTGGTTTAAAGACTGAAAAGAGAGATTAAAGAGAGGACTTAACTCTCCTGGTGAATTAAAATTAAAATATTTAATATACTTCTAAATTTAACTTTTTATGTTTACCAAATTTTATGAAATTGCTGACATGAATTTGGTAAAATCTGAAATTATTTATTTCTAGGATCTTGGATATGTTCCTATAATGAAACCCAAAATTTGAATAACGTTTTAGGTATTCTAAAAGAATGTCTTGTACTCCGAGTCTACTGTCTAGATTTCACGAACAAAATAACAAAAAAATGAAAATATTTTGGTAAGAACCACAGAGACAGAGGTTTGTAAACTTATTTTAGCATGAGACAGTCATCACTTCAAAATCATCACTTTATAGGGGAATTCCGTTTAAGAGAATGTTTTTTACCTTTCAAGAGGAATATAAAGAACAAATATTGAACATTAAACTACAATATATAGATGTAAACAGATTAAGCAATTGCATTGATAGACTAACTTTTCATATTATTACACTGATTCTTTAGTCTTCAAATAGAGTTGAATGTTTTATCAACAGCTGTAGTTCATGCAGTCATGCTACAAATGCAGATGGATGAAATTTGATGGCAGTAATTTTTGGAGAGATTATATTAAAGTATTTCCTTGTGCCTTGAAATACTTGACTCTGACCTGCTTACCAGCAGTATTAATGCTGTGTTTCAGGTTTTTTTAAGGCATGGAGGGTAGGTAATCAGTGCACCAAAGTCACTGCTTGAACTATTGTGTCCTTTAGCTTCATGCTGCATGCTCTTAAACCCTCACACAAGTAATTTTAACAATGCAGAAGTCCTACTGGAAGAGCCCACATCTCCCATAAAAGATTCACATCAAAGATGTGACTTGCAAGTTACCTCTATCCCAGTGAAACATTAACTATGAAGCAAGCATGGTCTAATAAAGCCATAAGATCTCTAGGTGACATCTGTACTTTGAGCAAAACAAATACAGTTTAAAACAGAGTTTAACCATAATTTCTGAAAATGCTAAATGTCATGGTAGGCCATATGTGTTTGGTCAGTTGCACTTGCTGACACGCACATTGTTATTTTTCTGGCTGAGCTTCCTAATCTCATAATAGTTATTCTGACTATTACAGTCTGTCTAACCTAATAGTTATAATAGTGTATGCAATTGAGTAAATTTATGCTTTGAATTTATCAGCTGATTTCTGAAGCAAGCCTTTAGGGATTCCATTGAACTCCTCAGTCTAAATCTAGCTTTTATTTAGTAAGTTCTGAGAGCCAGTCAAGAAAGTGTGGCAGAATCAGTCTTTCAGCATCAATAACCGAGGATAGCAGACTGCTCTGTTTCTGATAGAAAGATCGTCATGATAGAAGGCTTGTTTTCAATCTCATGCTCATGTGTGTTCAGACTGAAAATGTCTTCATGTGGTTTATACACAAGGTTTTGAGCATTAGTACTTACCTGAATTTATGTCACAGTGTTGAGATATACAGGCACATCATGGCAGGTAATTTGTGTCCTGCAACAACTGTGTAACAGTTGTGCAGAATTAGTTGTATTGGAAGAGGGGAGTTGGATTCAGTTTAAGTATTGGAGTCCAGTTGCCATTTCACAGGATCCAGCTATCTCAGCTGTCAATCCAGAAAAAGGCATGAGCTGTTTGTAGGTCCTGTGTCATATCTGCCAGCGTAGGGCAGATACCTCAGATACTCAAAGGAGTTTCAAATGACACCTGATTCCTGTATTTGGGACTGAGTGTTCTGTACTCATTTCTGTACCAATAACAAATTGAATGAAAGTAATTTCATTAGCCAACTGTCCTGTTGAAAAAATATTAGATAAATGCTTTGGTAAAATATATAGGAGTAACCATACAGGTATGATTTTAAAGCTATCAAGGCAGAAAATAGTTTTGTTTGGATGTTTGGGGTTTTTTTCTTATCCATCTGTGTGAGGCAAAATTTCTTCAGGAATTATCCCTTCCTTAACAGGCTATTGTGATTTCTATAGATTGACATGTTTAAACATTGCAGGTCATCTTCTGAGCTCTTTGAGAGATAAGTGGCTTGCCATCCATGGATTGTAGAGGAATAGAAATACTAAGTGACTTGCCCAAATTAAGATGAGGGGTAAAAAAAGTAGAGAGGAAGGTGCAGTGTAATGGATGGAATACAGAGTGCAATGGAATATTCTTGAATCTCAGTGAAAATTAATTTCAATATCAGTCTTTTCTCGATCACATGTCAACAAATCCATTAAAAAGATGGAACAGAATGCAACCTACTGATATGTTTATTTCAGTTTTCTTATTACTCTTTTTGTGGTAGGTCCTGGTGATAGAACAGAAGAATGAGGATGGAACATGGCCAAGAGGTCCATCAACTCCTAAGTAAGTTATGAATTCCAGTCAAGTGATTAGTTTGTGTATTTTGCTTTATGAAAAGGAAAAGTTTTTAAAAGTGGCATTTTATTTTGAAAATCAGCCTTTAGATATTTTAGTTGAAAATACACTTGAATGTATTAAAGTGCCGTGCACTATAGAACATAGTGTAATAATGGTGAGTTCCTGTATATACGTTGCTCAACTTTATTGGTTTCAGCCAATGATATACGTTATCGTGCTTAAAAATGGGAAAAAATTCCATAGTAGAAAGCTGTAAAACTTAGCTTACTTTATTTAGATTTGTGTTTCAAAGTACAGTGTATTTGTTAGATCAACTCAAATTTTATCTGTATTTTTCTTATATGTAAATATTTTCATGGACAGCTTGTTCCTTTTGTCTCCAGAGCATAATATTTACCCACAAAGTTTATTTAAATTGCAGACTGCATTACCATCATGTGGCTTCTGTTCTTTGTTGGGCTGTCATCAGTTAATACAGGATGTTGATACTGTTTTTTCTTTTTTCCTGCTGCTATCAACATCACCTTGATAGTGGCAGCAAGTGAACAGAAAGACAGCCTTGTGTGCTTTTCTTCATTTAAGTATTTTTAATGTTATTCCCAGTTTCTAAATCATCTTCTCTTGATTTTGAAGAACAGTTGGAACCATTTAATTAATACGGTGTCAGCCTTACAAATAGTTAACTGTGGGTTTTGCCTTTGTTGGCTGGTTCTTGATCATATCTTTCATAAAAGAAGTTTAAGTTCTTTAAAGTTCTCTTTATTCCTTTTGAGATTATTTGTGCATGTAGTTAAGTGTCACTGTTGTTCTAAAGCATTTTATAGTATCATTGCTTATCATTTGAAGGACGGTGTTTATCTTTGGTGTTTTATCTCAAGCACTTATAATTGGAACACTATTTTCTATTAAGTTATTTGATGAAGTCTGAGTTCAATTTAAGATTAGCATGAACAGTTTAATCTTGCTTAGCAAGATGTTGTAACACAAGGCATTGAGAATGTGGAGCAGTGGAAAGAATGGGATGCTAAGTACTTGAAGTTTAATCTCTGACCTCAAAAAGCATCTAATAGAAATTTAAATTCTTAGTCAAATTTTAGATGCATCTTTCAAAGCTTAGAAGAACTTACATAACTCACTGTCATGGATTCTTTTGGAAGTTTTGGTTGGAAAATATTCTGGTGATGGTATCTGCTTTTATTCTGCCAGACATCTTTTCTGTTTTATGGAAAGCATTCAGGAGCAGTATATAAACTAAAGAATATCTCCTGAAAAATGTTTGATCTGGGGACAAGTGAAATGCTAATTCAGAATGCTGGTGTCAGAGGAGACTGTAACTAAACCAGCAAATGAGGATGAACAGTATTACTGTGAGATTGGGGTATGGTTTTGAGATCAAGCAGCTATCAGAAAGTTGGAAATTTGAGATTCAAATACACTGTAATAATGGAAAGTTTGCAAAATTTAGTGAATTCAGAAGCAGCTATTAACAGGCATAATAGGACAGGTTTTTATATCTGTTTAAAACTTCATTAACAACCTAATAAATGTTTAAAGGGATAGAAATATTAAACACTCAGTTTGGAGTTTACTGTGTGAGGTCCATCAGGAGTATTAGTTTGTCAACACAAATATATCCATATACCTTTCTACAGCCCTGTCATTGGTCACACACTGTCTCAGTGCTGAAATTACGGCTTTGTCATGCTTCTTTTTGTAAAGTAGAAATTGTAAATAAATTCTGATGTCAAGGTATAACAGGCAATACTTAGAAATGTCAAAATATAGGATATTGGAAAGCATGAAAGATGATACAGCTTGCAAAGGCAGGATCATTTCAGAACATGAACTAAGCTTTTCTACAGATTCACAGAATAGTTGAAGTTGGCAAGCATCTCTGGAGATTCTCTAGTCCAACCCACTTGCTCAAAGATAGGTCACCAGAGCAAGTTGCTTGGGACTGTGTACAGATAGGTTTTGAGCATGTCCAAGGATGGAGGCTCTACAGCCTTCCTGGAGAACCTATTCCACTGTTCCATAACTCCTATTTTGCAAAAAAATTCCTTATAGTTACAAAGAATAGCCAGTGCTTCAGTTTCATATGTGTTGGCTCTTCTCTTTTCAGTGGACATGAGTGAGAAGGGTCTTCCTCCATCTTCTTCATTCCATCCATTTTATTAACACGTATTTATACGTGTTAATAAAATTGCTTTGGAACCTTCTCTTCTCCTGGCTGAATGGTCCCAGCTTTCAGCCTTTCCAAAGAGGTCAGATGCTGCAATCCTTGATCACCTCTGTGGTGTTTCACTGGGCTTAGTCCAGGATATCTCAGTCTCTCTGGTATTGGCAAGCCCTGCACTCCAGGTGTCTCTGGCCAATTCTGAGTGGAGAAGGATCAACTTCCCTTGAGCTGTTGTGGATGCTCTTCCCAGTGTAGCACCCTGGGCCAAGGTGGTTGGCCTAAGGACCCACTGCTGGCTCATGTCCAGCTTTTTGTCCAGCAGGACCCCAGGTGTTTCCCTGCCAAGCTGCTTTCCATTTGGTCACCTGCCTGCACATCCACCTCCTCCCAGTGTATTGGTTCCCAGCATTGTTCCTCCCAAGGTGAAGGCCTTTGCGTTTCCCTTGACTGGACTTCACAAAGTTCCTCTTTGTTCATTTTTCCAGCCTTTTTAGGTCTGTCAGAATTTATATTGTGGCAATGGAAAATGAGAAACAGTAGGATGGAAAGATGTTTTGCACATTTTCCCCACCTCTTTTTCACAGAAGCGTAACAGCAATTTTTGTGTTGGTTCTTTTGTCAATTTTCCTCTATTCCTACTACAGGTGATGAGTGCTGTCAGTTTTTTATAAGAAATATGTTAAAGGTGTGAACATCTTTTCTTCTGCAAGGAAAGAATGTATTTACTTTGAAAGTGACCAGATTGGGACCTCAGTTCAGTACAGGAAGGAACACTTTTGAAAATGATAGTTCTGTTTTTCTTAAGAATATAATGAATTCATACAAGAAAAAAGGATTGATTATCATCATAATTGTCTCTCCTTCTGAAATTAGAAAGGAGCGATTTTGAGATCCTTTTCATGCAGGAGCAGAGACCATGCTGTGCAACTTAATTTCTGCTCTGTGTTCAATCTTGTCAGTGTTCGCATTTGGTTTTTGTGTACTGTTATTCCAATTTCCAAATTTACTTAATTTTGGAAGTAATTGCAACATCCACTCTAAAAACCCTGATTTAATGATATCTGCTATTGTATTTTAATGCTGGTTAAAATGTTTGTGAGCCTTGAGCCTTATTTTGTCTGAAAGTATCTGAATGTGGTATACATTCTTAAACTGTTTGCAGGGTCAGTCAGGTTTAGGAATAGCTGGATTTTTTTGCTTTCTGAGAGGTTGTTTATATCAGCTACTGGGATATTTTTTGCTCTGGGAGGGGGACTTTTGTGATACTCTTTCTCTTTCTTCTGGAATGTCTTAAATGTCACCTGCTCCCAAAAGAGGTTTTACATAGCAGTGATGATCATTCTTGCAGAAAATTTTGTTATTCTAACTTGTCTATGAGTAGCTGTCTCCTCAGTGTCACACATGTGAGAAACTCATACAAACATACTGATCCCAATTGTTTATGTAGCTCAGTTGCTGCTGATCCCAGCAGATGAAGATTTGAGATCTCTGTGCAGACTTTTTTTTTAAAATCTATGTCCTTATATTGAAAGTTATTCCAATATAAGGAAGAAAAAAACAACTAATCCCGTTTGAATGGTTTATTATTGTCAAGAAGGTGTTTTAAACTAAAAGCAAAACGCAAATTTAAAAAATTTAAGATTGTAGTTCAAGTGACTTAAGGAACTGTACTACAAAATCAAGTTACTTATGTTCAGGAAAAAATGTACATCACTTAAAACTTTTCAGCTAATCTGTGATTATAATACTTAAGATAAGCAGAAGCAATGAATCCAAGTGTGGACATTCCATGGGTTACCAGCTGAATAGCCAGGACAGGGTTTCTGTTAGTCTTCTGTTAAGAAGCTGTTGCCTGCTTATATGTAAATATGAAAGCAAGTTGGGGAAGCATACGAAGAAGCTATAAAGTAGTAGTTTATTTCCTTCTAATTTTAGTGTCATAGCTGGGTTTTTTTAGAAAACTTAGAAACAAGTTTTAAATCTACTGATCTGTCCTGTTTTTTAAAAATGCTTTCTATATGGTAAAAAATGAAGGATTTTCAATTACCTGTCAATCTATATGTCTGTGTTTGTTTGTATTAAAAGTAATGGATTTCATTCTGATACTTCTTATATTTAGATATCACTGCAGAATAAGTCGTCCTAATCAAATAGCTGGCTACTTAGCATAATTTACAGATGGCCTGTTGTTAACTTCAAAAAAAATTTCATGTGTGAAAAGGAATATATTGTTGATTGGTTGGGGCGTTTTTTGACTATACAAAAAGGTGAGATTTTAGACATTCATAGCTTAGTTCTTTTTCTCCTTGTAATAATGAACATTTTCTTACAGTTTTTTCAGATTTTTTTTTTTCTGGTTCAAACTATACACTTTTTTATCTTGGAAAAGTGTTAAAGGCCCTTTTTCGATCCTTTTACTGGGTTGGACCCCATAATGTTTGTTAAGAAGAGGGAACAAATGGATAAAAGATATTTAACAGTCATTTTTAAAATAATATCATGCCCATTTATTCAAGTTCTTTAAGAAAATATATCCATGAATCTTCAAAGGAAAAAAGTGTTTGGTTTTTTTCCCTGAGCAGATGTTACACAGACAGATGTGCTTTTCTACTGACTTTTCTGTAAGAAAGAATCATGGTGCATTGAACTAACTGGGGACTTACTCTGATGTCTTAAATTGTATAAGCAAGAGCTGTCAGCTTGTTTGTCAGCCAAGAGCTGGACTGCCATTTGCTGATAAATAATATTTGAGATAACCATGTGTCTGAGCTCCTGTGGGTGAACACCAAACATTGGTGATGTTCAACAGACGTTTTTAAGCTAGTTTAACAAACATGTTCATTAATACGAATTAATGGAGGGTTGAAAAACTCTTAACAAATGCATGTCCTGAACATTAATTCTTTTGATTGATGAATGTTAAAATCTCAAACTTCTTTACTGTGAATTCCCCAAAGAAGTGTGATTAGCTGAATTAGTGAATGCTTGTAAGAAGAGAATAGTTTTAACTAAAGCTTGCATTAAAATTGTATGCTAGCCCAATCATAGCTTCAAAGAAAAGAGTCCTTGATAATGGAAGGACCTCTTGAGATGGTCTCACCTAGTTCCCCTACTCAAAGCATGGGAAGCTGTAGTTGATTGCCTAGGACCATATCCAGGCGTATTTCCTGTTCAGATGGAATTTTATTTTTTTTTATTATTCCCGTATACTTTTGTCCTTTCAAAGGGCACCACTGGGAAGGTTCTTGCTCCATTTTCATTCTCTCCCACTGGGTATTTGTACAAGTGATAAGATCATTCTGGAGCCTTCGCTTCTCCAGGCTGAATGGTCCCAGCTCTCTCAGCTTCTTCACACAGGTCAAATGCTTCACCTTTGTGGTGTCTCATGAGTCTTGCTGTAAGATGTCCTCTGTCTTTCTGGTATGAGGAAGCCCAGAAGTGAACCCAGCACTCCAGGTGTCTCTTGCCATTTCTGAGGGGAGGAGGAAAAGGAGAATCGGCTTTCCATTTGGTTACCTGCCCCTCCAGGGGTGGGATTGAATGGTTTTCAGTCCATCTCACTGAACACTTATGTAATCCATGTTTCATCTGCTTGTCTGTGAGGGTGTTGCAGGAGACACTGTCAAAAGACTTCAGGAAGTTGAGATAAACCACACCCATTGCTTCCCTGTCATCTACTAAGATAGCTTTCTATGAGGAGATTACTATCAAGCTGATTAAGCAAGATATCTACCACTGCTTTCAGTCAGACATTTTCTCTTCACATCTGACTTGGGTCAGAAGATCCTTGTTCATCCATTCAGGCTTCCTGCTGCCTTTGCTTGATTTTTTTACTTCTCTGGATGGACCATTATTGAGCATAGAGGGCTTAATGATCTTAAAGGTCTTTTCTAACCTAAATAATTCTGTGAATATAAGCCAGCTCTCTTGGGGCCACCTCTTCTCTCCAGGGCTGTACCCCATGGCATTTTTCCAAGAAGATCTCTATAAAGGTTAAAGTCTGCTCTGCAGTAATCCAGGGCTGTGTTCCTGTTTTCTGCCATGGTGTTCCTCAGGGTCTCAAATTTCACCATCTTAAGGTCATTTTGGCCAAGGCCCCAGCCTTCACATTCCCAGCTAGTTCTTCCTCCTTGGTTTTAAGTATCAGATGCAGCTGAGAAGCTCTCCCTGTTGGCTTCTCACTCGCCTGCATCAGATAGTTGCTATCATTGCATCCCAGAACCCTCCTGCGTTTTTCTGTGCCCCACCAGGCTTCTTCTAGCGGTCCAAAAAAAGTCTTATCTGCCTTTTTTTATGCTGATCCAGTCAGTCTGGATGCCTCCAGACCAAAAAAAGACTGTTCTAGCTGCAGTTGGTTTTGCTGAAGTCTGTATTTATCTCCTTGCTGTTGGTCACTAGGGGCATTCTAGTGCAGTTTAACAGTCGTGTTAATGAAGTATGTGGGCAAGTGAGTATCTGATGTGAGTTACCATTTATTTTGGCATACTGCAGTAAAGTGAGTTTTATTAACCTGGCTTTTTCTGTTAAAATGCTAAATTATAATAAATATTTTTGTGAGGGTTGTTTGTTACATTGTTAAAAAGTTATTTTCAAAATTACCTGTTAGTTTCTGCTGCTGTTGTAGCTATGTTGAAAATTTGGTTTACTCCTGCATTTGAGAAGCAAGCTATTTCCTGATTTAGTAGACCTTAATTGGCTTACTCTGGTTTCTTTAAGCTTTTATATACAGCAATTATAGATTGAGTTTTAAAATTTAAAACTATATTGCATTTGAATTTTATTTAAATGATCTAAAACCTTCAAATTTGTTTTGAGAAGTTCAATTTCAGTTCAAAATTATTCAAATCAAAAAGCTTCTTCTAAACTAAATGCATGTATGAGTGTCAAATTTAATTGTTGTTCTGGATTTAAATGGAGCTGAACTGACTTCAGTTAGGGATCTTTTGTGGACAGTCCGTATTTTACTTCTTTGAAGACTATGTTCAAAGAGAAGGATTTAGACTGATAAAGGAAATTACAGGAAAGCTTTATGAACGTTGATCAGAATACTTGAAAAACTAACATGTTCTTTATGTGGTGATCTACAGAATGGTTTAGGTTGGAAGGGACCTTAAAAGTTGATCTAATTCCTTCCCCCTGCCATGGGCAGGGGCACCTTCAACTGGACCAAGTTGCTCAGAGCCCCATTCAGCCTGACCTCAAACACTTACAGGGATGGACCATCCAGTTTCTCTGTGTAGCCTGTTCCTTACCACCGTCACAGAGAAGAATTTTTTCCTAATAGCCAACCTAAACCTACTCTCTTTCAGTTTGAAGTCATTCACTCTTGGTCCAATGACCCTTGTAAGAAGTCTCTCTCCAGCTTTTGTAGCCCACTTTAGGAACTGAAAGGCTGCTCTAAAGTTTGCCCAGAGCCTTCTCTTACCCAGCCCCAACTCTCTCAGTCTGTCCTCATAGAAGAAGTGCTCCAGAGTTCTGATCATTTTTTGGCCCTGTCCTATACTCAGTTGGACAAGTTCATGTCCTTATGCTGGTGGCCCCTGAGATGAGCACTGCACTCCAGGGGGGTGTCACAAGAGCAAAACAGATGGGAAGAATCACATCCCTCACCCTGCCGGCCCTGCTGCTTTTGATGCAGCCCAGGATATAGTTGACTTTCTGTGCTGTGGATGGGTTGCTGGGTTATGTTGGGTTTCTCATCCACCAACACCCCCAATTCTTTCTCTTTAGGGCTTCTCTCAGTTTATTCTTTGCGCAGCCTGTACTTGTGGTTGGGATTGCCCTGGCCCAAGTGCTGGACTTTGCATTTGTCATGAATGCATCAGGACATCACTCAAGCCAGGTCCCTCTTGATGGCATCCGTTCCCTCCAGCATGTCAACCACACAACACAGTTTGGTGTCAACAGCAAACTAATCCCTCTGTCCATGCCACTGCTAAGCAGCACTGGTTCCAGTACTGATCTCTGAGGAGCACCACTGGTTTCCACTTGGACACTGAGTCATTGACCACAACTCCTTGAGTGCAACCATCCAGCCAGTTCCTCCTCCATCTGTCAAATACATGTCTCTCCAGCTTAGAGACAGTGTCTAATGCTTTGCAGAAGTCCAGACTGATGTCAGTCTTCCCTCATCCACCTCTTTAACCTTGTTTTAGAAGGCCACCAAATTTGTCTGACAAGATTTGCCCTTAGTTGGCAGCATGTTGGCTGTCACAAATCACCTCCTCTGTCTTCCTGATTGGATGGCCCATAGCAGTATCCCACTATAATCTTGCCCGTCCCTGCCCTCCCTTTAATCCTTATGTAAATGGGATCATAGATCCCCAAGAGGAGCTCCCAAAAGGTTCCACTGCCTGTCCTTCCTAAAGAGCCTATATTCTTAATTCCAACACTCCGTAGTACCCATCCCACATTTTTTTGCCAGTGGTGGCAATAGAATCCCCCTCACAGGCATATGCACATCTCCAGCTCCTCTTGTGTTTTTCCCATGCTTGTGTGCTTGCATGGAGGCATTTAAGTGTGGCCCTCAACAAAGCTGAGGTGCTGCTTGCAGTGGCTGGAATTCTTTTGTGCCGTACATCAGGCTCATTACTCCTGACCTCTGAAGCCTTTTCAGGCTCTGTGCAGCAACTATTGCTAGCTCTGGCATCAGACTGATGTGAGTGGTGTCGATTGAGGTTCTCCTTCCCCAGCAACTTTTCTTTTGGAAAAGGTTTATTAATAGAAAGTTGAAAATAAATGTGAACGTACACTTGGGAAAATTACCTGGGTAAAAATATTGATTTCCTTACAGAGTTTAGTTCTTGAAAGGTGCTTAAAAAGTTCTGAGCATGCAGAAGTTCTTCTCTTAATACAGCGTTGTGTATTTCAAAGTTTTGCAGTGACAGCCAGAACTCCAATTCAGTTGGAGTTACATGAACTCTTTTGAGTCTTTTCCTTGCATACCTCTAAGATTTGCTTGAGAAAAATACACTGCCCGATAGTTGTAAATATTGTATTCATTTGTTATATTCAGATATCTTTGATGAAAAAAAAACCCAGTATTCTTGTATTTTAAAGTAGTCTTAAACCATGGGGATAAGTTATAATGCTTCTACTTTTGGCAGAGAGGTTTTTAAAAATTTAGCGTTATGAATAATGTCCTGAAATTATCTAACAGTATTACTGAGACAGTTTTAACTAAATGGTTCCATGCTGCTGTTAAATTAATCTTGAAGTATTTGTGTTAATCATTTTTGTATCTTAGCTCAACATCTATTTAGTTTGAAATGAAAAATTAAACTCTCACATTAGAAGCTTTACATTTTAAGTTTTAGAACATCAGAATAGCTAGTCATACTATCAACTGAAAACAGTTTTTTTAGCACAGTAGCCTGTGTTTTCTTTGGGTTTTTAATATCACTGTTTCTTCAACAAGTTATGAAAGTTTAAGTATTGTGAAGCATTTCAAGTTTTAAAAGACAGATTCTGAGGGCTGCATGTCCTGGGTATTTTTAGTGCTTTGCTCACTTTTAAAAAAGTATTTCTTTTCCATGCTTGTCTGTCTGCTTTGTTCATTTGTTATCTTTCTTTCATAGTTTTTAATATCTCAGCATTTTTGTCTAATTTATCATTTTCATATTTTTAAAGGTCCCCAGGTGCATCCAATTTTTCAACTTTACCAAAGATCTCTCCATCTCTATCAAATAATTATAACAACATGAACAACAGAAAGTAAGCAATATACCTTAAAACATTATTTAATTAATCACCCCAGAGTGACATAAACAAAGTTCTATGTTTTATTACTCCTGGCGTAAGGATTTTGAATTGCTTTGCAATATTTGCCTTGTGAATTGTTACTGGTTACTGTTTCCTAGTAAGTAGGTACCACTGACACCAAGAAATGAAACATTAGAGATGTTTGTAACTCTTACTCTTCAGCAGGGAAGAAAGAATTTTGGGTGTTGTAAGGAAAGGTATAGACTTCATTTAGAGTTTATCATTCTAAAGATACATTGTTGCTATTACTGTCCTGCCTGAATTTAAATGGACAAGGAGAAAAGTATTAAGTACTTATCCTTATAGTGATCAGGTTTTCACTTGTTTATTGTTCCTAAGGTATTAGAGCAGCATATGTGATATCACACTTTGATTTCAAATCATGACAGCTGAATTGTGTTAGCTGCAATGTAGCCAGCAGCTTAACTTCTGTTTTTAGTGCTAGAAGATTTGAGGGAGATGAGGCTGTGTGCTTGACTGTTACAGTGAACAAAGATGTAGTAAGAGATTTGTCACTTTTGTATGCTTTCTCCTTTGTATTCCGAATTTTAGAAGGTTTTTAAAATAAATAATATGATAAAACTAAAAGAAGAGCTTTCCTATTGCATTGGCCAACTTTTTGTGTAAATTTTGTTGTTGTTATTGTACACAACGGTAAAAAAGTTGGTGAATACAGAAAAACATGAAATTATTTCACTTTAACAGATAATGGAGCATCTTTCAAATGCTTGAAACCAGAGAGCACTCATCTTTAATGCAAGCTGGGGGAAGTTGAAGAGCCTTGTTCTTACAATTCATTCAAATTTTCAGTATTTTTCTAAACATGCATTTTATGATCACATTTGAAGATGTTAAATATTAAAAAGGTGACAAAAATATTAAATATATAATATCTTCCAGTTAAATACTGCACTTATCAGAAGTGATTTTTCCTAAGGGGTGAAGTGTCACTTGTGCTTCTACCAATTGTGAGTAGCCCCAACTCTCACTGTTGAACAGTTGAAATCTATGTAATTAACTGCACTCTGTTGTACTCTGTGTGTGAATGTGTAGTAAATAAGAAAAGTATTGTATATATGATTGTGCAAAAAGGTACTTGATCAGAGCTGAGCCTCCAGATGAGAACTAATTTCTTCTTCTCCTAGTGTTTAAGCAAAAGGCTGTGGTTTTGCCAAACCCAACACTTATCAGAAACTTTTCTTTTGGGAGCTGTGATTTTAAATCAAGCCATGAAGGCTTTCTTATTTTCTTTTGTTTCTCTTTTCTGATTTTTTTTTTCTAAATGTTAGCTTCTTGCTAGTGATGTAGTTATTTTTAGGAGACACTTATTAAACCTGTTGCCAGCTCTTGTAGCTTTTAAAGATAGTTTGTTCACATGATTTACCTGATTTTAATTTTATTTCTTGTTTTATTTTGGGGAGAAAATGTGAGTTTTTAGAACCTAAGGAAAAATTCTGGTGTTTGGAGGTGTGTGTTTTTTGTTATTTTACAATTTATGATTTTCAAAAGAAATACGTGTCATATAAATTTCAGGTTTTATAAGGAATTGGTCCTTTTAAGTGATTTAACTGTAACTTAAACATTTGTAAGTCAGTTCATAGGTACATGTACTCTACAGTGTTATGAAGTACCAGTCATTTTTCTCTTGTATATCAAAACACAGAACATCTGGATGTTATGTAAGACATATTCAGTGCAGAAGTATATGGTTTTCCTTATAATGCAATAATCCAATTATAATGACTTTAAAATACTTTATAAATCACAAATTAATAATTTAAAACAAGATGTAATGCAGATAAATCTTTAGCAGCACTTATCTCAGAGTCTGTGTTCGGTGATGAAGTCATATCCATTAATACACTTTGTACTTTAAAGTACATACTTTTGTATTAAGAATTTTTGGCTTCACACAGTAAATGGAAAGATACATCTCTGTATTTTTTCTGTTATAGAATTGTGTGTTAAGATTGTTCACTCTTCTTGCAATTGTTTCCTGTTCTAAGAAAGTACTTCTTTTTCATTAATTAATGCTATCTTTGTTATTTTCTTAATTAACTACTTAATATCAGCTTTGTCTGGAATTAATTTCCATTCTTATGCTTCTGCCTTATTGCCTCTTATATTGCAGATTGTCCTTAGTACATTAGTGAAATTAGACATTTGTGGCTTTCAAGGATCTTTTGGCATCTCCATACGGGCATGAGATGCTGTGACTCTAAAGGAAATACCAGCATTTTTTATGAAGATGATTTTAGCTGACATATATGATTTGTAAGACAGAAAAACAGATTGTGTGTATTAATGGTTATAAATACTAGTCACTAGAAGCCTTCTTTTGCAATTACTAGAGGTCACCTATAGAGTACAAATTATTTTAAAAATCAGAAAGAGTCGGGTTTCTTTGTATGGTACACGTTCGTAATATGTTTCTGATCCAGGAGGTGTTCTGTGTAAGAATAAGCCTCAAATTGGTAGATACTTAATTTTGGGTTGAGGTAGTCATACATTAGATGTCAGAAATACCTAGTGCAAATTTTATCCAGTCTGAAGCCTTCATTTCTGTAAATGCGAGTTTGCATTTGATAGAATGGAGGATTCCAAATAATTTATGTTCTTTTGCCTTTACAGGTGATCTTGTTGAAAGAATAGCATAGGAGGATTAGCATAGTATGTGTTAGTGGATTCAGAAGAGGAGGGAGAGGCATGCATCTTTTAGATCTTACTGGAATTTGTTTATTGCTGTTAATAAAGCAATACATTTCATATCACATATGGTGTTTTATAAATCATATGGGATGGGGATTAAAAACACCTGAACAGGGTCTTTGCTTGGGGAATTAAGTGAGAATTTGTTCTGTTTGCTTCATTCATAACCAGTGCTTTAGGCTTCTAAAATTACTTGTTTGCATCATTTAGTAGTGTCAGCCTGTCAAGACAGATAGCTGTCAGCTTTGTTCATATGCTTGGTGTATTTCAATATGCTTATTCTAAGTACAAGTTTTAATTACATTACCTCTAGAAACAGTTTCTTCATGTTGTACCTGACACATAACCAAATATCATGACAAAGACAATTTAAATAGATTATATTGTTATCTTTTCTCTCTGGACAATGATTATGAACAAAAATAAAGATAGTAATCTTTATGTAGTGACATGGGCCTCTCCTGCTGCTTCAGGTATCTCTAAAATATGATGAAACCTGATAATAGGCTTCTTAAAGGGGCTGGTCACAAAAATACATTGTCAGTGCATTAAAATGGTCGAAATATTACAGAGCTCAGTAAGTCTTCCAAACTTTTTATTTTCTGGGCTCATTCTTGCTACTCAAATTCTTTTATGTATGTACGTGTTGGCATATGGCATTCCACTATAAAATTACCAAAACTAGTCTAGTGATGCTTTTCCTAGCTTCTCTGTTGAAAATCCATGCTTCACAGAACTCTAAACAGTACGAGTGCTCTGGGTTCATCATAACCATTTGAAAGCTACTTTGATGTTTAAAGGTACACACAGACAGTACAAACAAGTCATTTCAGATCTAGCACATGCAGTTCAAAATTTATAGATTTACAGATAATTAAATCTCATTTGGAAGCCTTATTTTACCATTTTTACCATTTCAAGAGCTCTGTTCGAGGGTCTGAAGATGGCTTCATGTTTTCAAATCTTGCCTTAATTTTGGGAAGCAATTTTTGTAAGAACTATTAGTGTTTTCTTTCTGTTACTGCTCTTACTTGACTGGCTTATCCTACACCTCTGCTTTTCCCTGCATTGTTCCTTCATTAAAGGTAGGAAAAAGCAACTAGAAGCTTGGGAACACACAGTTATCACAAGTTACTTTTTCTAGGATATTTCTGTTTGAATTAAATTAATTGCATCTTTACTTGCTTTCCATTGTTAGCTACTTACTATTGACTGTTAATAATAATTTCCTTTTCATCCAGCTCAAAAGCATAAAAAGCAAAGCAACAATGTAACTTATATAAAAATAATTTTTCCACAACAAAATAACTTGCAGACTGATGGAGCTGTACAGAGACATCTCCTAGTATCTTGCAAACAGTGGGCAGTGTTTTGTAGGATATGTTTTGATAATATATCATAGAACCATGAAAGAAAATTTTTTTAATAGACCTGACTCACAGGATGAGTGGTAGTGGGTTTAGTCTCTAAACCCCTTAAATATATTTCTGTGGGCCAGTACAGAAGATGAAAGAGCTCAGAAATGTCTTTCCCTTTTGAGAAGTAAACTGACAGTTTATCCCTTAAACCAAATACACACTGCATCTATTTGCACTGCAATTATCTTGAACTAAATTATTGTCATGGTACTCAGTTAATTTGAGAAAATCTTTCACGTGAATAAGCTACAGACACAAAATACCATTTGTGTTTCCTTAGCTTCCTAGTGTCCCTCCAAAGTTGGCAGTTTGTAAAGGGAGGCAAGCAGCAGAGAAGGAAATAAAAACTAAAATCCCTAGAAGAATTAAATTCAATTTGTTCATTACCCCTATATCTCCTAAATTTCAAAGAGATTTCTTTTTTGTTAAGCATGTGAAAAGTGTTATCTGTGAGTTAGGTAAGGAAAACAGTAGGAAGGAAGCAAGCAGGGCTGAAAGTAGAAGCTTGTGTACCCTGTGAGTGTGCATTTCTGTTATTGCTGTGCACTGGGTTGGTTATGTTGTGGGGGTTGCATAGCACCAGTGGCAAGCTTGTAGTTTTGATTCCTGGGGGAACTAAGGCTTGCCAACTTCAGGGAATTGGAGTTCACCCCAGTAACTGGGCTGCAACTACAAAGGGAGATTGAAGGTAATTTTTCCTGGGGATCTCTCATACGTGGGTGAACACTAACTTTATAGGATTTTTTTCATTGAGAATGACCAATGAGCAGAATACCTCTTAGCTAGTTTGGGGGCAAGCCAGAGAGCAGAGAAAATGCATATGTATAAAAAAGGAAATGACTAATGGGAAAGTCAGCTATTAAAAAGAAATTAGCAGATGTAAAAGTTTGATAACAGCAGCTTTATGGACAGTAGAGCTATAAACTGCACAAATTTCTAAGACCATTGAAAGAGGGAGAAATTTTCATCCCCTTCTGTTTGAAATTTTTGATAACTTGATATAAAAACAATAGTTATTTATGAAAAGTGCACTGAGGAGATGGAATTCAGTAAAGAGCATGATACTGTTCAGGAGTAATGGCTGGAGTGTAACCATTGGGCACTTGCATCCTCAGACTTCTGCAATTACAAATCTCAGTTTGTCAGGATTGATTCTTTGCACTGCGTATTTTTCCTTATCATTCTTAGCATCTGACTTGAATTTTTTGTTCATGTTGCTTCTAATGTGAATGATGCTTAGCAGCTGCAGAAATACTCCTGAGCTTAACCAAAGCTGCTGTCACACAGATTTTATTATGATCTGTGCCCTGAAATGGTTAAAGTGGTTGTGATTGCTTGGTTTTTTTATAACATATTACAGAACATCCTCTTAGAAGATTTCCTTTCTAATGTTCTCAGATATGCTTATTTTACTGTTTTGAGGGTTAGTTTATATTTGATATTTTTGTATTTCATTTGGAAACAAATTGTTTTAGATACCATCATTTTACCTATTTCAGTCTTCTACAGTTTCTCCAAACAGATGCAGCGTAGATTTATATTGAAGTTGTTGCAAGGCATTTTGCGCATTCCTTTACCTCTCAAGGCTTTTCTGCATTTGCATGCTGGATTGTGCTGTCCTAGCAGGGAAGCTATAAATAGACTGTCTGATGCAGTGAGGCAGCTATGCCACAGTGGCCTTGGAAATCTCAGCTTTCACCTGTAACTCTGCATTCCCATTTCCACCGACATCTCTCTTGCAGTAGCAGGATGCAAAAGGAACGTAAATGATTGATTGCTGCTGGTGGTGTCTAAAGTCTGACTGTTTTAAATATGATGGAGCAATGAAGAATAGAGTAAGCTGTGAAGCTGCTCCTGTAAAAAAGGGGTAGGGATGTAATAATTGCAGTTACTGCAGTACGTTTGATTTTGGTTGTTTGCACAGGTGACTTTTAAATTGACAATGTTATTACAAAAGTTAAGTGTTTAAAATATTTACTTGTTCGCAGAAGTTATTGTAACATTTTAAATCATTTAAGTTTATAAAGTACTTGTATGCTTTGAAGTACTATAAAGTACATGTTTACATTGTGAAAGGTGTCTTGTTTTCTTACAGTGTGAAAAATTCAAACTATTGTCTCCCATCATATACTGCTTATAAGAATTATGATTACTCAGAGCCAGGAAGACACAATGAGCAGCCAGGCCTGTGTGGCCTGAGTAACTTGGGGAATACATGTTTCATGAACTCAGCAATTCAGGTATGTACTCAAAAATAAAATCAGCTACTGTAATTACTTGGAAATAGTATCTTGTTTTATTTTGTCATGTTTCAAAACTAATATTAAGAGATCTGCTAAGTAGCGGATAGGATTAAAAGTGAGGAAATACATCTTTATTGGTATACTTAAAAAGTTGATTTATCTAGCTGCATTCATAATGATCAATGTCAGAAAGAGGTTTGACCAGTGTTCTACATGAGTGAACTCCTAAAGTGGGATTCTTTGCTTTTTGTAATGATTGCCATGTACATATGTCACACAAACAGGCTTTTCCTTTTGAAATGCACTTGAGTACCAAATGTAGTACCAAGAAAAGTGTCCAAAAGTAGATGACTGATTACTGGGCCTTTATTTCTGACTCATTATGTGCTTTTAGTGCACAGGTTAACATGCAGGAACCTTGGAAAATATTTCCCTTTGACCTTTCCTCTTGGAATAGCTATTTCATGGATGAGATATTTTACAGGAATGCGTTTAGCTTATTTCTTTGCAATTAGTGCAAGAGAAATACTAGTATATCTACTAGTACTCTACCAAGATGAAGCAACCCTAGTGTTTTAATTTTTAAATGGAAGCTGCAATTGTAGCATAATTAACAGACAGAACTAGGAGTTTCGTTTGGTTTTGTTTAGTTCTCAAACTTGCCTTTTGTCATTGGAACAGTCTTCTGTCAAAAAAACCCTGTGTATTTAAGTTCTTCCTTGTTCACATATTTTCCTGCTGAGTATGAAAATATTAGGTCTTAACCAAGCGTGCTGCAGAGTTTTTATCCTCCTTTCCTCCTTGGTCACTACAATGGTTTCTGGCTTATATTTGTGATTTCTTTGGGTAAAATTTAAAAAAGAAAACCCCAAACCACAACCCAAATGTTGCAGTCCTTCAAGCCTGCTGGAGTAAAAAAGGAATTTCAGATACATTTGTAAGTTAAGTTTATGAAGTTGTTGAAATTTGTTCAAAAGAAAAATTTGTTCCAGAGTGTCAGTGTGTGGGATACTTCTGTCCCTTCTTTATGTTGACAATCAGTGATGAATTTGGCCTTATTTTTCTGTAGCCTCCTGTGGGGTGCTGCAGAGAGCCAGAGGCTCTCCCCTTTTTATTACCTTCTTTAGTCGAACTAATGCATACAGCTCTGCCTTTCTTTGTATATTGTTCAGCCCCTTGACCATGTTGGTGTCCCTTCTCTGCTCTTTCTGACGCTGGGAAGCCCTAAACAGGACAGTGCTCCTGCAGCAGTCTCACAAGTTACAAATGGAGGGGAAGATTTGCTGCCCTTTGCCTCTGACTGCAGTTGCTAATACAGCCCAGTTTGCAACTGGATACCTTTCCCGTGGGGATGAACATCAGGATCACATTTCCATAGAAAAGGACCACTGGGTCATATAAAGCGGAACTGCTTTCTAGCCAGTCAGCCCCCACCTGTCAGTGATGTTTAGGTGTCATAAGTTATAGGGGTATTCTGAGCTTATTCTATACTTACTGACACAAGGCATCCATAAAATTAAAATTGTTTCTAAAAATGTTTCCATGAGGATACTTGAAGAGAAGTTGAATAGTGCAGAAAGTAATTAAATAATTTTTTGCATGCTATGTGAAAGATGGCTAAACTGAAAGAGGGAAGGACACACATTTTGCAGTGTCCATTCTAACTAAAAATGCTGCACATAACCTCTTGATTACTGAATTGCATCATTATGCTGTTGGAAAGAAAAGCATGTGGTTTTGTCTAGTGTGTCAGCCAGAATTATGTTTTATAGGTTGAATTCAAAGAATATTCTTGTTACATAGTGAAAGGTTTTTTTAATGATTCTACCTTGTTCATCAAGCTACACTGATTAAATAAGGACAATTTTAATTACTTATGCAACCTTAACTGAACTGGTATACATGATTTGTATATATGTAACTCAAAAGTAACCTTTAAGGTTAGAAATCTAAGTGTGGGTTGTTGCCTTTATCAGTCTTATACAGTGTAACAAACTTGTTACACATCACATTATTATCCCATTATGTTAAACAGATTTAATTCTGAGGTCTGCATTAGAAATAATATTGGCTTTGACTTCATTGCTTTTCAGTTACATGTAGAGAATTAAGTTTGCAAGTAAGTTCTGAGACACTATAGTGTAAATTAATAAATACAGGTTTGCTGATTAGCAAGACAGTGCTCTGGGTAAGAAAATGAGGTGTTTATTGAGCAGTGTAACTTCTAGTTTGGCATGGTACCTTTAATATGTCCTTGAAGGTGTGTTTTTTTAAATGCATTATTTAGTGACTTTCTTAGCAAGGAAATGTAAAGTATCTTTCAGTTTCACCTACTGTATGTCTCAAAGAAAGTACTGTTCAGAGTTTAACGTTATCTAAGAAATCCCTGGAAATGTTTTGTAGTGAAAGTATGATGTGTTCTTGACACACTAAGGTCTCAGGCTGCAGTCTTCCTCTTGCCACCACTTGCATCTTTTTTCAGTTACACAGGAAACATGCATTTCACTGTGCTAATTTGCTATTAATTTCATGTCCTACTTTTATCGAAGTAATTGGACTATCCTGGCTGTAATGCCTATGGTCAGAGGACTCTGAACATGTTTTGATCTGTCTTCGTCTTGGAAGCAACCAAAAGGTGGGCTCAAATAGTACATGAATGGCAAATAGGGAATTCTGCTTGGAATATTGGATTCTCTAGGCGTTTACCTGGATGGTGGAGCAGAGTACACCCTCAGCAAGATCAGAGATCACACAAGTCTGCAGTGAGGAACTGCTATACCAGATGGCTGTGCTGCCATTTGGAGGGACCTCAGCGGGCTGGAACCTCAAGAAGTTCAATGGAAATACAAAGCCCTGTGCCTAGCGGGGGAACAACCTCAGGAACCTGTCCACATTGCAGTAGGGAGTCAGTGACTGGATGGTGCAGCTTGGCAGAGAAGCACCCAGGATATCCTGCTGCACAAAAGGATGAACAAAAAGCCTGCAGGGCATTCCTGTGCCCAAGGCAGACAACAGCATCATGGGCTGCACTAAGAAGAGTATTGCCAGTAGGCTGAAAGAGGTGATCCTTTCCTTCCATTTAACACTGCAGAGACAGCCCCAGAGTTGTGTGTTCACTTCAGGGCTCCCCAGTGAGTTTAGGGATATCCTGGAGCAAGTCTGGTGAGAGACCACACTGGTGATCAAGGATTGCAGCGTCTGGTCTGTGTGGAGAGGCAGAGAGCTAGGGCTCTTCAGTCTGGAGAAGACTCCAGAGTGATTTACTGTTTTTTGGAAGTATCTAGTGGCGAAAAATAAAACTAAGCCAAACTCTCCTCAGTGATGCCCATTGCAAGAAGAGGCAATGGGCACAAACTGAAGCACATGCAATTCTTAAATATAGGAAACTTTGTTCTAAGATGAGGTTTATCAAACAGTGGAATAAGGTTTTTAGGGAAATTGTGAAGCCTCTATCAATGCTTAAAACCTATCTGAACAAAGTCCCAAGCAACCTGCTCTAGGTGACCTGTCTTTGATCAACTGGGTTGGACCAAAGAATCTGCAGAGATGCCTTCTAATCTCAACTATTCTGTGATTTTCTGATCTGCTCTGGTCACTTGCTTTATCTTACTTATCTTCCTAAGGTGTATTCCTTCACAGTTATTCTAACACAGAGTTGTTTATTAAGTCTGTTTTCTTTAAACAAAATAGTTTACTGTAGAGTATTAGACTCTGAAATAATAGTTTCAATTCCATTAATGTACCAAAAGTTCTGCTTTGATCCCTTCTGTTCCGTTTGTGCTAGGTGTGATCAGTGTAGCTTCTTTCAACAGAAATAGAGTTTAGTTTATCCATTTTCCAGCTGATTGCCACTTTTCTCAGATCTCTGTGCTTTCCAGGGAACATTGAGGCCCTTGAGTGTTGATATAGGAGCTATTCCTGCCTCAGAAACCATTGTGTTTCTCACACGGCTTCTCTTTGGTCTTGTCTCATGTACAGTGAAGATGGCTTGCATCACAGCTGTTATCAATGTTCCTTCACAGAGAGGGACAATTCCTTCACACAGCTTCATGTCTTGAGTCTGACAAACTTGTGTGAAGGTTTTGCCCTGTAAACATACTAGGTAGAAATGTGAAAATCCTGGAAACGTCTTAGATTTTGTTGCTAATTCTTCAGTAGTTCTTCAGTCTATAAGTAAGGTTAGGCTTGCCCCTTTGTCCTTCTGAGTGATTATTGTGAAGAGACTTTTGCCATTCCAAGTAGGGCTTTTCAGTGTTAAGAAGCTCAGACAAGTGGGGGACAAATGATGAAGAGATAGGTAAGATCCTCTGTGGGATTACAGACAGCTGCAAGCTGAATGAGAGTAAGGCTAAGAAGGTTAAAACACCATTGCGTATCTCCCAAGTGCTGTTCTCTTACCACTGTTCCTTAATTTTAAAAAAGCAGTAATTCAGTATTCTTATTTTGGTGGTATTGGAACTTTTAGGCTTTTTCAGATTCTTTGGAAGGCAGTATTCCATGTATTCAGTTTATTTCAGTGTAAACACCTAAGGCCTGATTTTTTTCTAATTAGGCCTAAATGTCTGCGTTTGCAGATCTGAGCATGAAATAAAGCAGGAAAGACAAAAGGGAGTGAAATAAATATTATTATGAATACTTGAACCCATATTAAAGAGGTATTTGGCAAGCAGATGTTTTGTTCACATTCACTTAGGTACGTAGCTATATTCTAAGCTGAAAATAAATTAGAAAAAATCAGTCTCATTATGCATTGCTGTGCTGCCACCTGTGGATGTTTCCCAAGTATTACTTTCCTATTTTGGTGGAATATTGCAGATTAGAGCTCTGTGGAAATGTTGTGGTTTTTTTCTTTTACAGTGAAAGCCTGAGAGTTCCAAAATTTTCATTTTGTGATTAAAAAATAGGAGAAGAAATAAGTAAATGTTTTGATAAAAACATTCATTTTTTCCAAGATTTTTATTTTTATGGGTTTTTTCCATCTGTGTGATTATATACACCTGAATTATAAACAAGCTTTGCAATGGCATTTCAGAAGTTTTCTTTCTTCTGAAAGCTGAAAAATATTCCCTCTAAAGTTACTTGTGGCTGTGAGTTTATCTAGATGAAAGATGGCATATTTCACCAATACCTGAAATTATTAAGTTTTTGTTGCTCTGTTTCAGTTGCCATAGGCATGTGGAGTTTGGATTAGGGAGCATATTAACTAAGAACTTCTTGCCATGTCTGATAGCGTACAGACAAAAGTAGGGTAGATTTGTGTAAAGTAGAACACTCCTTTCCCTTGGATCTTCTTTTCAGTCTGGCAGCTCTTGGTCTTTTATTAGAAAGCTGAAACATGAAATTTCAATGTTCCTTGCTTAAAATTCTCAGTAAGTAGCACCTGAAGGTGAAGAACCAGGACACTTAGAGGAGTATTCAATTTTCAACATGATCCTTCTGTCTCCTTCTCGTTTCCCCAGTTCACTGCCATGATAGACAGTGTTGTTTTCTTTATTTTGGAAGTTTATTTTTGCCATTATTTTTGTGCAGTATTCCATATGGGATTTGAAAAAATGTTTCCTTGTTCCCTTAGGATTATAGGATGATTCGTGGAACTTGAGGAGGTTTCTGGTGCAACCTCCTGCTCAAAGCAAGGTTGGCTCTGAGGTCAGAACAGGTTCCCCAGGGCTTTATCCAGTTGGATCTTGAAAACCTCCCAAGAAGGTAGAGCCTCTTAGTTCCACTGCTTGACTGTTCTTACAGTGAAAACTTTTTTCTTCATATTCTTAACCTCTCATGTTTCAACTGATGCCCATTATTTCTTTTCTTCCTAGTATGTGAAGAGCCTGGTTCCATCTTCCCCTTAACTTCCCTGTAGGTACTGGAGGGCTGCTCTTGGGCCTCCCTCAAACAGTCTCTTCTGCAGCCTGAACAAGCCCTGATGTTTCAGCCTGTTCTCATTGAGCAAATGCTTCTGGGCCACTGACTGTCTTGGTGGCCCTCTTTCTTCATTCTTTTCTTTTTTCTTTTTTATCAATTAAGTCCATGCTAACTCTTATATCAGAATTATTCTATACTTAAATCACAAGATTTAGAAGAGTATGTCTTGACTATTTTTTATTGTTATATATCCCCCTCCATGAAGGTTTCATAGGACAGGCAGACTTGCAAACATTATCATAGGCTAGTATTGTATACCGTATTCCAGTGAGGCTACAACACTAAGTTGTCTATGTGTATGTGAGTGTGTACATAACACATTAAAATAATGATTTTTTTTCTTTTTCATTTTCCTGTGCATCTTAATATCTTATTTCCAGGTTATTAATATGTAACATGGAAGTATGATTTCAGTGCTAACTTTTGTCATCCTAAAGATTAACCTCCTCTCCTGTGTTTTGTCTTGGAGTTTCTGCCTTCTGTTCCATACTCCCCATGATCTTTTCACTAAATGACCAGTTCAGGTTCAGGGAACTTCATGGAAATTTTCTTGTGTGAAGGTGTGTAGAGACAGCAGTAACTGAAATGAAATGCCATTCTGTTACTTCTTTAGTTGAAAAACAGTTTTCATAGTTTTAGTGTACTTGTTTGGCTATTTTGGCTGCTATTATTCTTCATATGTTGGTATACTTTTAGTTTATTTATTGTCTGTGTTTTGAAACGAAAAGAAAACCCTGAATCATTAGGTTGAACAGGACACATAAATCTGGTAACTTCACTGTCTAGTAGATTGTCTTGCTTCTAATAGACACTTTTCATAAGGCTTCCTGAATAACCTTCTACATATCACATAACAAAATAAGAATGTAGGATTCCCTTCAAATTGGCTTCTGGATGCTTTTTTTCCTCTGAGTTTAATTATGATATTAAATAATTCTCCATTGTCAGTCTGTGTTGGTTTAGCACGGATGGGAAAAACCAATTAGTAATTGACTTTGAAATTGACAACTAGAGTAGCCAATTAAATATAGGTGTGCACCTCTGGGTCACACCCAGTTTAAATTC
>VZUI01002763.1:0-44122 GCA_013401135.1 Cettia cetti
GAGGCAGCCGCGAGCGGGACGGAGACCGGGGGCAGAGCTCAGGTAGAGAAAACGTCAACCCGCTGCTGGCCCGGCCGCCCAACCCGCCCGCCCTCCTCTGCCCGGACTCGAACTGCCGTCCCGACGGCTCCGCGCCGCCGCCGCCGCCCGTCGCCGCCGCCAAAGCCAGTCCCGCCGCGGCGGCAGCGGCGGCGGCGTCGGGGGCGGCCAAGGCCCCCGCCGACGGGGGCGAGACTCACCCGGCGAAGTATGGGGAGCACGGCAGCCCCGCCATCCTCCTCATGGGCTCTAATAATGGAGGACCTGTTATAAAGCCCGACTCGCAACAGCCGCTGGTGTGGCCTGCCTGGGTCTACTGCACTAGGTATTCAGACAGACCGTCCTCGGGTAAGGAACCGCGGCGCATCTGGGAGCTGTTAAATCGTGACAAGGTCGCCCCCCCCCCCCCCCCCCCCCCCCCCCCCCCGCCCCCCTCCTTTCCCTCTTCCCCCCTTGGCTTTGGCTCCCGGCTTGTTGAGGACCTCGCGTGGGGGGGAGGGCGGCCTGGGTCACCCGGGGCGAGAGGAAACGCGTCCCCCCCCACCGCCACCACCCCTCCTTCCTCCTCCGAGTCTCCCAAATTTGAATGTGACGCGGGGCCCCGATTCGGTAGCGGTTCGATGCGGAGAGCCGGCGGGAGCGACCCCTTCCCGCGCCCCCCGCCCGCCCCGCCTGCCGCAGCCCCGGGAGTTCCGCAGCGCGGCGGCGCGGGGTGAGAGCGTTGCGAGAAAAAGGCAGCGGGGTCGGCCGCTCCCTTGTTCTGAGGCTTTTTCTCCCCTTATTTTATTTATTTTTTTTTTTCCTGGGTGCTGGTGGAGAGCGAGGGGGAGAAGACCCGAGCCACATGTTGAGCGGCTGGTGGCGGTGCGGGGGGAGGAGGTGGTGTTTTCTTGGAAGCGAAGGGAAAAGAGCTTTTTAGAAGGTGGCGGAGGGTCTGTTTACCGGGGCCTCTGCAGCGAACCAGGCAGGCCCTTAGGCCGCACATTGCCGCCGGAGCCGGTGCTCCCTGCTGCCGTTCGGGGCCCAGCTCCAGGGTGGGGATATGCCTCTGCCCGGGGTCGTCCCCGTGGGAGCCGCCGCCTCGGCCCTCCCGGCCCTGTTTTGCCGCCCCTTCTATGTCTTTACATTCCCCAGGTGCCCTCAGGCACCCCTTTATTACCGTTACTTTCTGGCTTTAATTGCCGTATTTTTTGGAAGAAGCGGAGGACGAGGGTTCCCCCGCGACACCTCCAGCCAGCAGGCAGGGCTCGGCCAGCGCGGCGCGGAGCCGGGAGGGGCTCCCCGTGCCTGCCCGGGGCCGTCTCGGTGCGCGGGGAAGGCGGCGCTGCGCGGCCCCGGCCCCGCTGCCCGGCCTGGTGCTCCTCGCCGGCCGTCAGCGCGGCCCAGCCGTCTCCATTCCCCGTTATTGACACGTTCAGCGACTTCAAACTCAGAAATCCTCTTTGATTGACTGGGGTGATTGATGGGGTGATAGAGCTGTCAGACGGCACGGCCTCGCTCCCGGCCGGCCCGGCCGCGGGTGTTGTGCTGCCGGTTCCCAGGGCCACCGAGCGCCCGGCGTTCTGCACTTGCGCCTTAATTTGCCTTTCCTCCCCTTTCTGCGGGCAAAGGATAATTTCTGCATGTCCTCCTCCCTGACGCTCCCTGCTCGCTGAAACCCGGAGGGGAGAAGGGCGAGGGGAGGCTGGCTCGGCTCGGCCGCTTCTCTTTGTTGTGCTCGTAGCTGCCCGCCGGCCCCGATTGCTTCTCTCGGCTCCGGGGACGAGCGGGCTCCGGTCGGAGGCGCCGGCACCCCGCTGCAAGGTGCCGGGACTCGGCGATTCACTCCCCGCGCCCTCCACCCCCCGCCGGCCCAGCCCGGGAGCATCCCGCTGGGCCCCGTCCCTCTCCCCACCGGGCCTCGTCTCTCTCCCCGGCGACAGCCGCTGCCGAGCCGGGGGGAATCCCCCCGTTCCGGGGAAAAGCTGCGCCGGGAGAAGAGCTTTCGGCCTGCTCGGCGGTAAGAAGGCCTCGCCGGCTTCGGCTCCGGCTGCTGCTGGCGGGGGGCTGCGGGCCTGGGACCGCCCGCCGAGCCCGGCAGCTGTCGGGGAATTTTCGTAGATCCCATTCTTCACGGTTCCCTCCCCGCTCCTCTTCCCCATGGCCGGGCCAGGCCGGCGGGCAGAGGACCGGGGGTACCCCCTCCTCGGCTAGGCGCTGCCCTCAGGATGCGCCCCGGGACCCGGGGGCTTTCCCCGGCGAGCTGTGTCGCTCTTCAGCTGGCCCCTTTGCGGCCTGGCTGTGGAGCGGCGGGGCTCTGCTTTTGCCTGGGCTTCGCGGAGGGAGCTGCAAGCGGGGCCGTAGGTCCCGGGCAGGGATCGGCCGCCGGAGAGCCTAGGCGAGCCGGGCGGTGGCGGCGGGGCTCCGGGGAGGCGGCGGAGAAGGGGCCCCCCGGCCTGGGCTGGCTTTGCGGAGAGGGTCCTTGTCCCCCGAAAGGAGACCAGGGCAGCCTTCGGGCAGTTTGTTGCTGGCGGCAGCTCCCCGGTGCCCGGCACTGCGGGGACCTGTGGTCCCCGCGCTGCCCGGCGGAGCTGCTGCCCGGCCGGCGGGCCCCGGCCCCGGGCCGTGCAGGAGGAGACCGGCTCGGCCCGGCAGGGCGGGCGGAGCGGCGCCCCGACGTGTGCCGGGGCCGGGGACGAGCGGGGCTCCGCTCCCCTCGCCCGTGGGGCCGGCTCGGCGGGGCAGGGGCGGCGGGTGATGCGCGGGCGTGCTCGGCCCCGGCCTCCCCGTTCCTTCCCCGTCCTCCCCTCCGCCGCGCCTGGGCGGCGGTGCCGGGGTTGGGGGGCTGGGGGGACACACGGAACCAGCACAAATTCACCCGTCGGCCATTTTTCCTCGGCCGGCGGGGCGGGGGCGGCGGTCGGTCTGTCGGGCGGTCGGTCGGTCGGCGGCGCGGCCCTGCCCAGCGGCGTGTGTGTGCCCTGCCCGCAGGCCCCCGCACCAGGAAGCTGAAGAAGAAGAAGACGGAGAAGGAGGACAAGCGGCCGCGGACGGCGTTCACGGCCGAGCAGCTGCAGCGGCTGAAGGCGGAGTTCCAGGCGAACCGGTACATCACGGAGCAGCGGCGGCAGAGCCTGGCCCAGGAGCTCAGCCTCAACGAGTCCCAGATCAAGATCTGGTTCCAGAACAAACGGGCCAAAATCAAGAAGGCGACGGGCATCAAGAACGGGCTGGCGCTGCACCTCATGGCCCAGGGACTCTACAACCACTCCACCACCACGGTGCAGGACAAAGAGGAGAGCGAGTGAGGCGGGCGGCTCCAGCCCAGCCCTGCGCCGCGGCGCCGGCCCGCCGGCCGGGAGGCGGACAGGTGCGATTTAAAAGCAGATCTATTGTCTATCCATAGTATAAGGACTCCGATTAAGAAAAAAAAACCCCAACAAATAAATATGAACACTTAAGAAAAAATATCTCTATATAGCCAAACAGCATATGACCTTGTATATATTTAATTTCAGGTAAGAAATATGTGTAGCGATCTCTATTTGCTGGACAGTTTCTCTCTTCCCGTCTCTCTGTTTCTCCTTTCTTTTGTTCGTTTGTTCGTTTTGTTTGCTTTCCTTTTTTTCCTTTCCCTCCCCCCCGATGTCCGTTGCTCCTGTTTTACAGTAAATGTCGGACTTTTCTCATCTGTCGTTTGATCTTATTTTATTTTTTTTGTGTGTGTGTGTGAATTTCTGTCTCTTTTTTTTTTTTCCCCGAGGAAAAAAAAAATTCTGATCCACAGACTGCGAGACTGAACCCGCCGCTACAAGCCAAAGATTTTATTATGTTCAGAAATCTGTAGTCTGAAATAAAGTGTAGACTGTGTTCAGTATGCAGGCTGGCTGTAATTCTTTATTTTAGTGTATGGATGTTTGCATGTATATATATATATAAATATAATAAATAAATGTATATATATATACACTATACACTGTGTACATAGTGCCATTTTGGTGGCATATTTAGGTTCTGCTTTTGATTGATCCAGCAATTTTTAAGCTGCTCATCCCTTGTAAGAAACCCTTAGACCTTCGATTTTTTAAAAATTATTTTTAATTTTTCTACCCTTTAAAAAGAATTAATTCTCTTTGGTAATTGTGGTCGTGCCTCGCCTCCCGCAATCTTCCTTTTTAACCAGAAATTAAAATCACCTCCTAATAATGGTGATAATAATGGTGATAATAATGGTGATAATATATCACGAGTTCCCGCTGAAAAATTGTCTGAGACTGTCTGGACGTTTAGGGCTCCGAGATGTGTTGGAAAGGTATTTGTCTGACAGCTCCTTGCCTCTCTCCGAGGGGATCTGCTCCCACACAGTTTCCAGGAGCGCCTCTCCCGAGGATCGCACCGGAGCGGTCGGCACTGGGCGCCGGGCGCTCCGCCGCCGCTCCCGGGAGCGCTGCCGCCGCCGCCGCTCCGTGCCCTCCGCTCCCCCTGCACGGCTCGGGCTCTCTTTTGCCGTGTGCGTGGGACGCGCGGGGCGGGCGGAGGGCCGGCGGCACTGCGGGGCTCCCGGCTGCGGCCCCCGCTCCGCTTTTCCACCCGCTCCGGTTAAAAGCCGGCCGTGCCCGGTTCCCGGCTCGGCTTTCCTCGCCGCCGGCCCGGGGACACCGCCGGGCCGGGACCGGGCCGTGCCCGTGGCCTTGTCCTCGAGCCGTCGAGGACCGCCGGGCCTGAGCCCACGCGGGCCTTGCGTGGGGACCCGCCGAGCCGGGGGCAGGCGGCGGGATTCCGCTCCTCGGTGCCCCCGGTGAAACCGGGCTCCGAGGCGGGTGGAGAGCTGCCCGTCCCCCTGGACGAGGCTGTCTGTCGGCTTTCCTTCTCCTCTTTCTGCTCCTCTCTATCCCAGCCTAGGCCCGCAGCCGGCGGGGCGAAGAGGACAAGCGGGCGGAGCTGGATCCGGGGGAGCCTTTCTCCTGCATCCCCGCGGAGGATGGGGCGATGCCGAGGCCGTGCCCAGGTCAGTGGGACCGGGGGGCGGAGGGGGGCAAGCAGCGGCACTCCCGGTCGGCGCAGCCTGCAGCTCTCCCCTCCTCGTCCCGTCGGAGGCATTAGGGGGTCTCCGTCTGTTTGAGAAGGGGAGCAGTGGGGAAGCGGGACACGGCTTCTGCCATTTTCGTGCTTTTTAACTCCTCCTGTTCAGAGCTGCGCTTTGCTGTCACCGTCCGGGGATGGAGGCGCAGGCTGGGGAGAGAGCCCCCTGCCCTCCGTGCCCGCTCCCGGTGGGGCAGGACCCCTCCTACACCTCATCCCACTCCATCCTACCCCAGCGTATCCCACCCCAGCCGGCCCAGCCCAGCCCGTCTCTGCCCTCCGAGGGCTCTTCTCTCTTTCTCTCTGCAGGCCCAGGAGCCGGGAATACTCGGAGGGCTTTAATAAATGTTGTACAGCGCCATCTAAAGTTGTGTATTTCTTTCTCCCTTTTTTTTTTTTTTTTTTTTTTTTTTTTTTTTTTTTTTTTTTTTTTCCGATGGGATTGGAACATGAACTCAGATCTTCCGCACTGAGGAAAATAAAGCCGTCCTTCAAAGTGCGAGCTACACCGCTCACGGGGAGAGCGGTCGGCGAGAGCCCGGACCGGTGGGGCAGCTGCAGAGTTCGGGGGCAGCTTTCAGATTGCCCCCGAGCCCCCTCTTCACTTGCCGCTGTCGGGGGGACACAGAGAGGTTGCTCCCCTACTCCCGCTCGCTCCAGTCTCAGTTCAAACTCTGCCTTTGCTATACACGCCGTCTCGCACTCCTCTGGAGCTGTACAGGCGAAAAATGGCGTTTCTCCTTAAAAAATCGAGTAACGATCCTCCCCAAGAGCATTCCCGGGCCGGACCTGGCCCGGACCTGCCGAGGGTGGAGGGCACCGCCCCACTTGGCTTCCCCTGTCCGCAGGGCACGGGTGATGCTCAGGCCGGCTCTCGGCGGGGGTCGAGCAGGGCTGTGGGCACCCCCCATCGCCCGCCGTCCCGCCGACAGACCCCGGGAGCTGCTGCCTGCCTGCAGCCGGGAGCCGGTTCCGGGGCTCCGGGGCTGCCCGAAGGCTTGGGGGCTCCAGAGGAGGAGGAAGATGAAGAAGGGTTTCCTCAGCCGCGGGTTGTCCAGCCAAACTCAGTTGAGCTGGACAAGTCAGGAATAAAGCCGACGAGGGAAATGCAGGGCATATTAAAGGAAGCCTAGAGAGAATTATTTAAACAAAAAAGACTTTTTAATGTAATTACGTTTTTAGGATTTCTCATGGAGAGCAGCTGAGCGGGGCATATGGGTGAATGGGGGCAGGCCAGCGAGGTCCAGGCCTGTCCTCCCTGGCCCTACGAGTGCCCTTGGTCCCCTGTGGGTGCCGAGGGCAAACAGGCCCGCGGGGAATCCTCTCCGGCAGTCGGGTGGGGGGGGAAGACCTTCACCCGGGGCTCAGCACCAGCCCGAGCTGAAAAAAGAGCAGAAGGCTCAACATCCTCCCCGCAGGAAAGGGACCAGGTGTGCGCGGAGCGGAGGGGGGAGGCGAGGGACACGCACGGGCCCCCGGCCGGGGAGGAATGCTGGGGGCTGGACGGGCGGATGGGACTGCGGAGCTCGAGTCCCAGGAGGAGCACCCTTCAGCCCAGGCGGAAAAGCCCTGGAGGCAAAGCGCTGCCCTCCTCCTCCTTCCTGCGTGCCTCGGGGGTCTGTTCCCCCACACCCCGGCTCTCGGGAGGCAGCCGCGCGTTTGTGGGATGTGACTATCCGTGAACACGCTACAGACAACCCCCAGCGCCCCCGTCCTCCCTCCGCTGGTGGAAGGACGCACCGACGCTTATTTCGCCGTCCAAGGCACCCCTTGAATCGGGCACAATCGTTCCAGGCCCCCGGCCCTGGCCCGACGACCACCCCCCGGGAGGGCGCGGCTCGGCGGCCTTCTCATTTGCATATGCAAATGAGGCACGGAGGAGGAGGGGAGAGCCACGCGTGGTCCCCCCCGTCGGTCCCCTCCGGCCGGGACGCAGATCCCGCTGCCTCCTGTCACGGAGCTTGTTCCTTTGTGCCGCCTTTCGAGGAATCAAAGCAGACACGGTTGTGACACGTAGCCCGGAGGGTCAGAGGTCAGATTTCACAATCCCAGTTACAATGATTTCTAATGATGTTTGTCTTGCGGGTTCCGACGGCCGGGAGCTTTACAAGAGAGCTTCGCTCCCCTCCCCTCTGCTGGGGGGGCCTGGGTGCGGGGGGGGCTCTCGCCTGGGCTCCGGCCGGGGGCCGATGCTCTTCCCCCGGGCACCGAGAGCCGCGTCCGCCTCGCCGAAGGGCGCTGGGAGCCGGACGACGGTGCCGGGGGTCGCGTCTCAGGGGTCCGGCCCGGCCCCGAGCTCCCTCCGTACTTCCCTGCGATGTTCGAGGCCGCGCTGGAATTAAGCGAGTGAATCCCGCAGTGGTTTACAGTGAATGTTGCCAAGCACTCACCTCTCCCTCCCCGTCGGGTAAGGTCCGAGGCAGCGCTGCCAGGTGACTGAGCGGAGGTAGGAGCTCTGCTCGTCCATCATTTGTCCGGAGGCGGTGGCGGCTGCGGCGGCTGGAGGCGCCGGCCCTGCCCCGGTTACCCTCCCGCCCCTGAGCCGCTCAGCCGCGTCCGGAGCCGCCGGCGGAATCCCGGGGGGAGGCTGCGGGCGGTCCCTGCGGGGAGCTCCCTCCGCGCCCGGAGAGGGTCCTGGCAGAGGGGAGCACGGCCCAGAACACCTCCCAGCCACAGGGCTCCGACTCCTTGTCGGCGAAACCAGTTCGATGTAACTTTTGTCTTACAAGAAATAAAGGCAGAGCGGTGGTGGGATCAAAACACAACTCAAACGGTTTCCGATTGAATCTAAAACCGTTTTGGAAAAGCTTTGTAGAATGGCCAAGGGCTGAAACTTTGAGAAAAGGTAATAAATTTTGAGTTTAAAAAAAAAATCTTTACTTTTTTTCTGTTGGGGAGTTGGACACGTAGCACCCGAGCCCCAGCCTGGGGCTGGCTGTTGACAGAAACGCGCAAGGTGCATCTTAATGCTCTACATCAAATGCCTTTGACACAGACTTAAAAAAGTCTATGTAAAGCAGCTAATGGTGCTCGCTCTTCCGGCTGAGTAAGTCGGGGAACCAGATTTTGCTGCAAGTAGAAGTCCCGTGCTCTGAGAACTGATCTTTACTACATCAGGTGAGCAACCCTTACATTAAAAAGACTTTTCTTGTTTGTTCTTGGCTAATCAGTTTGGAGATAACGAAGAATAAAACTTCGGTAGCTGCGGCAACAGCAGAGCCGTCGGGGGGTTTAAAAAGGCTCAGGGCTGCGGAACCCATGGCGCTGCGGACCTTCCCGGGCCGGTGCCGGCGGTGCAGACGTGGGGGCTCCGCGGGGCCGTGGGGCCGGACCCCGGGAGCAGCCCCGCTCTGCCCCCGGCCTCTGCCGCTCGAGTACGGGAAGGAGCCGCTGCTCCAGGGAGACGCGGGGATACAGGCGGGCCAGGGCACTTTGCGGTGATTCTGTTTGTTTGTTTGGGGCTTTTTTTGGTTTTTTGTTTGTTTGTTTTCCTCATCCTCGGTAGTGCTGCTCCGCCGAGCTCGGGGATCAGCGGGGTCACGCCGGAGGTAAAGGCAGCCCCGACGCCGGGCGCTGCCGGGGTACGACGGGCGCGGCTCTTCCTCGGCGCGGGTGGGCTGTGGGAAGGGGCTGTGCTGGCAGTGGGGCCGGTCCGTGCCCGTCGTGCCTCCCGGTGCCGACGGAGACGCTCCCCGCGCGCTCCCGACGCCTCTATTTGCCAGGACACGCTGCCGCTCGAGAAAACACCGCAGGGACCCCAGAAACGGTGGCACTAAGGGGGCATTTTTATCTCCTCTCCCTTTCTTTGACTGCCAGATGAAAAGGACACCCCGCTTGTTACCCTGCCCCCGTCCATCACAGGCTCCCCTCCGGCAGGGAGCGAGGCTCGGGGACCCTGTGGGGACATCGACCTTTTAAGAAATAGGTGGTGGAGGAGCTGCACCTGCACGGCCTCGCCGGGCCCAGGAGAGGTTGGGGGAGAAGTTGAGCTTAAACCCCAAAATTTGGAGCAAATGGATCCCATGAGGACTGTACTCTAGTGGGTACCTTCAGTTATGAAAAGAAGAAGGCATGGGAAATAATATTAACTTTAGGATCAGCCCCATTTTTTTTTTTCTTTTGAGAGAACAATGCGTGCCTTATCTTCCTCTGAATAAATAAATCATAATTGCCCGACAGTTACCCGTCACAATAAACTTGACCAGGTCTTCCAACAATTAGTTACGCGTTCTCTCTGCTCTGGTAAAAGTCTTGTTAAACGTGATGAATGTTAAAGTAAGCTACCCTTGAACGTACTTTCCAAGGTCTTTATTGGAAAAGTACAAGTATGTAAGCCTCTTAAGGAGACCATAATGAAAGAGGGTGACTGGTAAAAGATAAGACTAGAGATAGCACTAGATAGTCAGATACAAAGGAAATACTGATTGCGTCGTGCCTTTTTAATGGAGTTTGATGTACTCCCGGTGCCACTTAAAAAAAATTAAAAAATTAAAGGTGTACGCTTTTCCTTCAGGGGCCAAGCACTGACTCCAGCAGCAGCTTTGCTGGAGAGCACTGTCAGCTTGGTCCTTTCCACAGGCAGCTTCAGCTGTCTAGAATATTGCCTGGGAGTATCACACCTCAGTTATTGCAGCACTCTTCTGCAGGGCTGCAGCAGAAGCTGGACCCCAGCTGAGAAGGTGCTTCCCATTAGGCAAGGCTGGGGCAAGCCATGCTGTCCCTCAATCCTTAGGAGAGAACAGTCAGTGGTTGGGATAGAAGAGGGAGGCTTGGATAGGAGATGTGAGGCTTCCCCAGCTTCAGAAAGCGAGTGGAAAGTGTTTTGAAGCCTTCTGACTCTGCCCCCCCCCATCCATCAGATGCCCACAATAGCCCTGGGCCAACTTTGTAATCAGGGACATCCATGGAATCTGCCCCTCAGATATGGAATTGGAAGGCAGGAGCAGAGCAGCAGACTTGAACACCTGCACACAAACTGCCCCAGGAGCTGGGCCCAGCTGTGTCCTTCTGTCTGTGGAACCAGGGTAGACCTTGGCATATCTGAAGACCTTTAATTGGATTAGAAAAATGATAAATATATATTTTTTTGCTGTTCCCAAGAAAAGTCTGATTTTTTTTTTTTTGCTCAGGATCACCCCATTTGTGTGTTTCTAAGTCATTAACCTGGCTGTACCTGTGTGGTGGGTCCTTGTCTGGAAATGCTGGTCCTCCCTTGAGCTAAACAAGGAGAAGCTGCATTGAGGCTGCTCTCTGCAGGTGCTGTGAATCAGGGCCAGGCCGTGGAGTGGGCAGAGTGGTTTCTTTCTGTCCTTCTTGGCGCAGAGCAGGGCACTGAGAATTTCACCTGAGCCAGGCAAGGCTCCTGGGCCACCTACATACCAGGAGATCACACAGGGAAATTCCTTTCACATTTTCCAGCTACACCCTTAGCACAGTGACGGGTGTCTTGGTGCAGCCCAGGTCTGGACATTTATGGCACTGTGTGATCTCTGTGCTACTGGAGGAGCTGGTGAAGGTCCATAACTCTAGAAAAGCAGTTAGGGAATTTCATGGTGGAGGTTCATAGCTGTGAGCAAGAAGGGGTGTTGGAGCAGCAACCTACTGGTTTCACTTGCAGCCTTTAACTTCTATAGGTCTTTTTACATGCAGGGTCATATATTTAAAGTGGATTTCTGGATTAATGTAAGGTTGTTTAAGGCTCCCTCCCTTAAGTAAAAACACACGAGACCCTTGCTTTCTTGTGGAAATGAACATAAATATGGATCCATTTCTGTAGGGGTTTAACATGCAGCTGAATTTACCCCAGAATGTCTGTTATAGGATGCATCATATAAATATATAATGAGTCACATTTTAGATACTGATCATGTCCTCCATAGATAATAATATCAGTTGGAGGTTATTACAGGTTCTGTGATGTAGCTGTTTCATATTTGACTTTTTAAAATATGTTCCACTTACTTGTAGACCACACAAGCTCTGTGGAGGACACCTGGTATCTATTAGATTGTTTCAGTCCGTGGAACAAAGCTAATCTGATATGACTAGGGAAGTTGGGAGTTTTGCCATTGATTTCAATGGCAGCAGGATGGGACTCAGAAGGCTGAACTGTAAAAACACAATTCCATATGATTTTATTCACATCTAGCCTGTCAGGAATAAAACCCCAGCAGCCAGAGGTCAGGGGAGCTGCACTGTGCTAAGTTGCACGCGTGCAGGATTGCAAGCACAGACAAACCATCTGCACGTGTGGATTTGCAGCTTTCACCTGAGGTTTAATTTAAAAATGAGCATCAGCTCAGCCTGAGCTACAACAATAGACTAGTGCCCTGAATATTGCTGTAGGTGGGATAAATCTTGGCAAAAATAACAGGCACCTAGCAATGCCAGAAGAAAGTCAAGCATTCCTCTCTGCCTTGCATATTGTAGCTTTCTGAATATCCAGGAGATGGTACAATTACTGTTCATAGTGCCAAGCACCTACTCCTCCCACCTGAGGACATTCCTGAGTGCTGATTCCAAGCAGGATTGCTGAGCCCTTGTAAACTGGTTGTGAAGTGTGGTCAGTCACAAGTCTAACTTCCCAGGGAGTTCAGTAGCAAAGATGAAAGATTTTTTTCCCCAAAAGAGTGAAACCCAAGGTGCTGCAGAAAGCTTCAGGGTCCTGCAGATCCTCTTTAATCCACTAACCCTTGACCACTGCCTTGAAATTCCTGAGTGCTCCCCTTGCTGCTCCCCAAATCCATCACAGAATTGCTTTGGAGGCAGTGTCCTGAATGGAGAGCTGGTTTGAAGAGGTTTAGCCCTGCAGGTTCCACTGCTGTGTGACAAGGTGGATGCAGACAGCATGGGCTCCTTTCCCTTGCATGCTGGCTTACACCAGCTCCTGATTAGTCCCTGCAGTGCTGATGCTGAGTGAGTAGCACCCAGCTCTGCTTTCAGGAAGGCTCATACCTCTGCTGAGGGCTTTTGTACTTGCATACACATTGCTCAGTCAGTGGATTTTACTAGCCTGAGCCTGCAAAGCTTGAAAAGTTACTTGTAAGCTTTATTTAAAATTACAGCAGCTTGTCACACTTCAAGCTCCTCTTTATATCCAATAAATTATTAAAAATGATTTATGAGAACACGTAAATGATTGAACATGAGTGACATCACTATTGTTATTAATGCATATCAGGGGCCCAATTCAGTTGTGGTTTTGTTTATTTTTTTAAGGATTCCTTTATTTTGAATTCTTCCTAAATCCACACTTATAGCAGTAGTGACTGAGAACTGAACTTACCATTTTTTTAATGTCTGGCAAAGTCGTGCTTGAAATCACCAGGAATTTTTTGTGTATGAAGCTAAAAGTAAATCAGGGCTTCAAGATCTGTTTCCAAGCAATTCAAAAGAGTCTTAGGGGTTTTATTTAATTTGGATGGAGTGAACTTGAAGGGAAAGCTCAAGCACTAAAATTAAACATGGCTCTCTCCTATGTGAAGAGGATGGGCTTGGAGACAACTTCATGAGACATCTGACCCAGCCCTTTGCATCACACAGAGTAAAGGTTGTACTAATCCAACCCTAAACTCTTTTTTTATCTTATGCATCTCTACTGGTGCCTTAATTATCTCAATAAGCAGTTATTGTGTTTGCCAGGAAAGCTGTCATCAACTGTACCACTGCAATTATTTTTATGTTTCTGCTTCTTCAAAGATTTTTTTCATTTAGAAGAAGTCACAGGAAAATGTTTGTGTGTTAAATGAATTTTCTGGTCAGATAGATTAAAAAAAAAAAAAAAAGAAAAAGCTGGTGTAGGAATTCCAGTAGCTCTTTAATATTTAGTTAAATTATAGAATTAACTGGGTTCTAATTTTTGTCAGTGCTAAAGCATGCATTGAATGGTAAATGATTTAGAATGATTTCTGGGTAAACTAAGACAAGTGCTAGAACAGACTTGCATATCAAATTTATTAGAAACCCTTCTTTTGAACTGTATTTTGGGTAAGAGAGTAAAATAATTAATCCAATTTAAGTTTATGTAAGAGTAGCAAGCTAATTACAAATTCACAAAATTAATTGCCACAGAGTTACTGAAATTGTTACATGACTATTTTAAATAGTCCTGGAAGGAAGAAAAGTCTCTAAAGCCAGAGATCAGAGCTGCACCAATTTTCAGCAATGCACAGGTCCTGAGAGTACAAAGCCATCCCCAGAGCCAGCCCTAGTTCAGAATAACTACAGCTCCTGCATTCCTGGCACACCACAACAAAAGAGAATAAATGGAGTCAGGTTTTGTCCGGTCCAGTCAGCCCTTGCTACTGTGCTCAATGGTTTGCTTCAGTCGAATGCAGGACTGGACTCAATATGTGCCTGCTCTTTTTTTTTTTTTTTTTCCCTTTATCCTGCCCCTCTGTCCCCTCCTTTTCTTTCTAAATGTATGTAGAAAGAAAAGTCCCTCCACAGTTTTCAGGATCAGCTCCTCCCAAATTGCATCTTACGGCGCCTCTTGGTTGTACTGCACATTCCCCACCATAAATACAGCCCAAGCACATTAGGAGCAGGGGGGCTGCAATATTGGGGAAAGGGATATCACAAGAGAAAAGTTGAAAACCTCAGGGCCTGATCCTGACCCCTTTGAACTGAACAGGAGCTGTTGCATGGGCTTCAGTGGGAGCAAGCTCGTGTGCTCTACGTGCAGAAGCATTAAACTTAAAAGCAAGCTGTTTAAAAGGCTGCATTGTTTCTTGCTTGTACTGATAGTTTCTCATGTAAAGTTCTATATATTCTTTCACAATAAATACATGAAACAGTTAATCCAATGTTATATTGTTTAGTAATATTTTACTTGCAAATGACCATCATTTCTTCTCTGCTCTGTTTGTTCTTCTGAATGTCTGTTTTATATTCTGGAAATAGAGGAGCTGTTCTTTTAATGCCCATTTCTTTCTGATGATAATCATTCTTTCTGGCAAATGCTGTGACTCGCAGCTAGTCTATATTTTCGATCAGTAAATATTGAACCACAATGGCAAGGAAGGTCTGAGCTATGATACGGCTAAAACAAACAGAAAGCAGCCCACTTTTTTTTTTTTTTTTTTTTTTTTTTTTTTTTTTTTTTGTGGGGGGCTATATTTTTATTATTTTCTAGATAGATGTATCCTCCTCTAAGTTGGTTCAAAAATATTGACTACCTTGTCGCAGAAGGATAGTAGCTGTTGTGGGAGAACAGGAGCCCTGTGGGGCAGTGGCTAATACCGTGCCTGCCCCGTGGGACAAATGGCAGGGTCTTGGAGGTGGCTTCATGAAGACATCTGGTGGTGGCCCAAGGGGTGAGGCTGGGCATCCCCCAGCACTGCGCGCTGTAGCATGGGCCTGGCACCGAAAGTGGGGTTTTGCCACGAGCTTTTGGGGCTGGAGAGAAGGGAGTGCCCGAGGTCTGGGGCAAGGCAGACCCTGCTGCAGGCTCGGTCCGATAATCCCCTTCTCCTGGTGATGCCCAATCGCAAAGACAACCGGCGGGCCAAATCCCCTGCCCTTACCAAAGCAAAATGCCATTGACTTTAATGAGCGTTTGCAGGCAGATTTCAGATAAGTCAATGTGGACTTTTGTCTGCGTGAGGACTGAAGGATTTGTCCTATGGTCTTTTACAGTATGAAGTTAATCAACATGCGGGAAATTCCCACACCCCGTAAAGGGCTCTATTGTACTTCTGCTCGATAGAAATCTCTGTTAAATCATTGGATTCTCTGCTTAAAAGCTGTGGGTATGATATGAACCAAAGTAACTCCAAGTCAGTTAACAGGATCTTCCCAGGAATGTATCAAAAAAAAGCTCCCACAAAAAAAGGAACCTGGATAATTCAATAGGAGCCAGTGGGGAAGTACCCGCTCCTGCCCTCATTAACATCAATGGGAGTTTCCCCATTGATGGAGCCCATTCAGTGGGAGAGGAACTGGGCTTTACAGTAGCACTTTAAATTATATTCAAAGGTCACTTAAATTATATGGTCACTTTAAAACTGCTCTCCAGAAACCTGAGTAATATTCAGTTATGCTGGGCACTTGCCTGAAAGTGTCAATTAGGATCTCTTTGGATACATTCACTTTTGAAAAAGCCAGTTGGCATCAGCAGCTTGTTGTAGGGGCTGCTGCAGTCTAAGGTGTTAAAATGAAGCATTTGTTTTTGAAATGACCTATAAAGCCTGTCAGCATTTGCAATCCAGCTTGTGAGCTGTTGTGCAAGGCAGACTGTTTGATGTCCAGGCGCATAGTTTGCGACCTTGGGCAGGATCCAAGTTTTTCAGGGAGCTGAAATTATCACCGGACAGTATAGAAATACAAGCATTTGGCAACATGAAGTATAGATAGAGACACCATCCTATAAATAATCTATTCCTCCTTCAGTTATATGGGATCCTGGAAATAATATTCTCTATTATGAATGAAAGGTGTCGAAGAATAGGCTAGAAAATGTGAACACAGACAAAAGGCTTACCTGCCAACACAGGCACAGCTTGCCCCCCAAGTTAGCTGTGCTTTCCTTGTCTGGCATAATATCTACAAGAAGCAATAAACAGTCTAAATAAAGCATTAATTCTCAGCTTTATCACTTACGGATCCATTATGCCTTCATATAATTTACAAATATTTATCTAGATGAACTAAATGTTACTGAAATTTTAAAGGTGGTAAACATGCTGTCTGCTGAATTATTCTGTGTGTGCTGGGGAAGTCGCTCATGGCAGAATTGAATTATTTAATATTATTTTCCAGTATCATGTAGACGAAGCATAAGCTTCATTTTTGGATTATGATTTGTATTATGAAATGCTTATCAAGTGTTTTCCAAAGATTAGTTTGGTTTTAATTAAATAAACCTTTCTCAGGAGAAAGCTCCCAACTACTCTTCGTACCCAGAGGCTACTGTACTTGTTGTTTTTAATTATTTTTCACTGTTACCCAAACTGCTTTGGGTACTCCTGCCCAATTAAATCACACACGGGCTTCTTATACACAATATGTTTAATATTTAATTTTAATTAAATTAATTAAATTGTTTATTTAATTTTATGTGCATTATTGTGCATGAAGCAATGCAAAATTTATGATAGGAAGAATTTGTGGGAGCTTGCAAACAAGCTAATTACTGAGGTAAAAAGAGTCTTCTTCTCTCTTTCTAGGGAATAGGCATTCGACCATAAGGAGATAACAGAAGTTGTTTGGATAAAATAATAGGTGGTTGCGCAGCATTAAGAATTATTTGTTTTACCTTACTTTATCTTGTAACCATTACCTGATCATATTGTAACAGATTTGACAACAGCCTTCTCCCGCAGTTGTTGCATGAAGGTAATCAAGTATTTATCAGGGTAAATAAACCTAAAGCTACAATATAAATATACTGATAACATTAAAAAACAGCAACTCATGTGCCACAGATACACATTTTTGGTTACACCCCGAGTCTTTGTTCTTCCAACAGACCTGTTTATCTTTTAGGTAATCTTTACAAGAGCCTGCTGTTTATTAAAATGAGTAACAAACAATAATAAAAAAATCCGTTTTTTACTAGTGCAGGTTATTTGTTGTGATGTACTTTTTTTTTTTTCTAATGAAGATTTCTTTCCCATCTGAAAAGGAGCGGCGCAATATTTTCGATGCTGTTTTAATCTGGTGGTGTATTGTTTTGTGAAGGTCACTGATGCTGGCCATAGACAGAAAGCTGTTTTGCAGGACCCCGACGCATGCTATTTCAGCATCGGGGACATTAATAAACAAGAAAAAACATAAAAATGCCCTTTTGCAATGTTAATTTTTATGATTTGTGTAAAGGTAGCTCACAAGCCTCTTTTGTACCCATGCAGAGGCTGTGGGGAGCCATCCAAAGCCCTCTGGGTTCAGTGGGGGGTTGGAACAGGCTCTGTGGGGCTGATTTCTTAGCTCTGGAAGAGGCAAGCCCAGGGCTGTGCCACAGCTGCATTCATCAGGGACACAGCTCCGGGGAGGAGAGAGCAGGATCAGGCCCCTGGGCTGCCACGGGGTGGGAAGGGGTCCTGGAAATGCAAACCAGGCTGGTGGTGAGAGCAGCCCTGCCTGCTCTTGCAGTTGCTGTGCTGAGTGCAGCTGCCAGCAGGATCGTCCCGGCTGAGGGAGATGCAGGTTCTTACGGAAAAAAAAAAAAAAAGAAAAAAAAAAAGAGAAGTTTTTTTGCTTCCCCCCCTCCACCCTCCTCCTGCCCCATGGAAATGCAGAATGCATTTTGTGAACTCCAAACATATGCAAAGTCATGATGGGCATTTCCCCTTTCCTTGTTCGTGGGTTAAAAGGGAGTTCATAGCGAAATAGAACATGCAACTTCTCGGAGTATTGTGACAATTAAAACAAATATAAATAGATGTATTCACAGGAATTATTCATATAATAATTAACAACTCTTCAGCCCCAAGAGCAGAACAGCTAAAAACAATTTTTCTTGAATGTTAGAGATATTCATAGAGCAATAGTTTTATTTCAGCAGATTAAATAGTATCATAAAAGTAGCTGATGATGCAGTAAATTAAAAATCAGACTGGAGTCGACTTTACAGCAGCTTTTTTTAGTCTAATACAATTACCCATTACTGGCTAAACATTAGTTTTAAATCAACAGCAGTTGTCACAAAGAATTTTCTCTTAAAATTATTACTAGAAGAATTTAAAATGAGAGCAATATTACCGAATACACAAGGCCTGAAGAGATCTTAATACTGAAGGAACACACATCATAAAGACTCATCTAGATATAATTTTTTCCCTGCAGTCTCTATTCCTGCACAGAGTCAGGCAGAGCGATGCCTACGCCTCCCTAATATACAGGCACACAGAGGGAGAGAAATCCACTTGGATTCACAGACATTCAGCCTCACCTCAGAGCAGTTAGGCTTAAAGGAGAGCCGTGAATAAGGAATGAGGCTGGGGCCAAGCCCTGTGCAGCAGCTCTGTGGCACTCGGGGCTCGCTGCCTGCCCCCGAGTGTTCGGTGCCACTTTGGATTTCCACACGCTCAAGTGTACACGGGGCTGTCATGGAAGTGATAGCACCAAATTATCTCCAGTCCCTTCTCAAGATATTCTGTGCAGTATCGGAAAACTCCGAAGTTCAAAGCCTTTGCATGCTAATGGGAAGAGGGTTTGTGCCATGAATAAAATGGGAAAGGGCCACATGATGCTGGAGACTGTAGGTGTGGGGAGGGGGGAGATCCGGGGTGCAGCTCCGTGTAACCAGTACCAACACAGCCCTCAGATCGCCCCCATTCCCAGTGCTGTGACAAGAATGGATGCAAACCAGGCATTTTAGGTTGCCTGCTTTTCCTTCCCTTCTCAGGGAGACCTGGGTTCTGAGAGAAGACTGGAGAAACAACAAGTGTGTCAAGCCAACACACTTACATTGGCATATTTAGAGCGGGATTTCACCAGTATAAATAAATGCTTTTTACCAGCCACAAAGACACACAGATGCTCTACTCTGTGCTCCCCTGCTTCCAATAAGGCAGGAGAAGCTTGGATATAAGTTTCATGATGTAAATCAGGGCTGGCAACTGCAAGTAAGAAGTAGCTATATGATTTACAGAGCAAATTAGCAGCTTCACTAGCTTTCATAATCTTCATCAAACTGTTCTTTATATTTCAGTGTGTTTGTATTTTATTCAGAGATCTTTTCAGGGCAGGAGGCTGAGCATGCACACCATCGCCATTTCCTGAGATGTGTGCAGGGTTCCAGGAGTTATTTATAAAGGCAAACTTTGACTTTTATAGGCAGGGCGAGATTATTTTCCCTAGCTAAATATATGTTTTAGTAAGTGTGCTAAAGGTAGTTTAATATATGTGCCTGTTATCTGATGAGCTTACTGCAACAGCTGCTGTTTATCCATGACAGCATACTGCTCCAAGATTGATGGGTGGAGGACTCATAGGAGCCAGCTCCTGGGAGACCCTGCCCTGGCACCCCAGGCTTTCCCAGCTGGTGCCCCATACATGGCCAGCACAGCAAACACAGGCACGTCAGTCCATGGGCACCATCAGACCACACAGCTCTGCTGTGGCTGTCCTCAACCAAAATGGAGCCAAGGGAGCCATGGGAACACTTTCTGGCTGATCCCAACATTATTGCTTTTTGCATGGGGTCGCAAAGGGAGCTGGTGATGGAGGGAGGTAGGATTTGCACACAGGAATGGGAAGATACATGCTATGAGTTCTCCCTAGGCTCAGAATTTGAGTAGAGGCCACACAAGAAAGGAGGTGAGGCAAAGGGAACGTGAGGGGGCAGAAGGTTTGATGGCTAAAATCTGAACTGGTGACCGTTTACTGCTGGGACAGCTCATCCCTTTGTGATGGTCACTCCTGTGAGATCAACTACACCATGTGCTGGTGTTGTGCTTTAATTTCTTTTTAATCCAGCACTAGCCATTTTCCTTCCCTTTGTACACGACATCTGCTGCAGTGTTGCTTAACTTCACCTGCACTTTCCACAGAGAGATCCTTTGCCCCTGGCAGTGCCCATTTTCCCCAGGCTCTCTTGCACCTTCAGCTTCACTCCCAGAGCTGTGGTCACTGAGGAGGTCATCTTCTGGTGCAGGAGCCATCTAAGGGACAGGGTGAACTTCCAGGCCTGTTGCATGATGCCTCCCTTTCTCTTCCTCATGCTCTGGGACCAGAGCCTCCCTGGTGACATGAGGATGAGGATGAAGATGAAGGCAGACATCCTGGTGGTGGGGTGTCAAGAGCCACAGGCAGTTATTTCCTGCCAAGTCCTTATGAGGGTGGACAACTTTCATGTGACTTAGTGTCTGAATCAGGAGTGCAGGTCTTAAAGAAGTGTAATCTTGACCTGACAGAGCAAAACATCTCTAATTGTGCTGTTCAAAGACATTGCAGGAGTCTCATCAGCTCCAGCATGGCCATCCCAAACTCTGTGGTCAAAGCTGTGTATTGTACCACACAAGCAGTCTATATTATTATTCAACAGAAAATAAAAAAGAGAAATAAAAATAAAAATAAAAAAGAAAAATGTAGTGTATGTATAGAAAAATCTATTTGATCACTGTAATTTTAAGAAAACACACTTTAAAACTGGTTTAGAACAGCATTTCTGGTCTTTAAAACACCATGAATTTAGAGGGGTACAAGTCTCCCCTTTCTAGCTCTGTATCTCTCTGTCCAGCAGGTAATCTTCATCACAGGCACTTCAATGCATTTTGTAGTGTATTTATCATTACAGGTGTGTGATGAAGTAGAGCAATTTAATTATTCCCATTTTTCCTCAGTGGAGCTGAGGAATAGGAGAGCTAAATGATTTGCTCAAAGTAATACAAGAAACCTGTGGCAGAGAAAGGCTCTGCCCTGGGGCTTTCCTGCAAGACATTATTAAGACTCAACTTCAAAGATGGGACAGTTTGATACATAAAAAAATCTGGTACTGCTCTAAGATGGAGTTTTACCTTGGCTGCTTCAGCTTCAGGCCAGCATGTTGTGTGGTGGTTGAGTGTAAATTTGTTATTCTCGAAGAAAAGAAAAAAACACTTGAAGTAGAGGCTGAGATTTGTCTAAAGCTGAGGAAATTGATGGGAAGGAGTCAGAAGCTCCTGATAGTTTTATTTCTTCCCTGAGCAAGCAGAGCTTGTAAAATATATCGCATGAGGTTACTTACACATGTGTGCACGTTTGCCAGTGTGTGTGTGCTGCACACGCGCGTCGTGTTTCTGTTCCTGTATTTGATCTATTTAACCATTTTGGGCACACTGTTTATATTCCCAGCAACAAATAAAATGTCGCCCCATAGGCAGAAATCTTGCACGCTGGGTTTGAGTCTAGGAGTAATTTTCTTTTGTTCACAGTGGAGTTATTAAGCTCTCGCAATACGGGTATACAGCTGAAGCTCTGACAGACTTAATTTCAAGAGCAATGTGATTAGGGCAAGGCACAAGGTAGTGCTGTACCAGTGCTTACCTTTATTAGCTGTGACAGTGGCGTTAGTCCAGCCAGCTGAGGGGAAAAAACAATACTAAGGCAAACAAACAAACCTCCTCCAGCAGCAGACAACTTTGGCTTTTGGAGGCGTGCTTTAGGGGACGTGTGATGCCAAACAAATTCCAAACTGGGGGAGACTCAGTGTGCTTTTGCTGATATTTATTTTATGACACATTATAACTACTGTGTGTTACTGTTGCTATGAACCCTTGGGAAATAAAACTGGGAGCCCTGCTGTGGTGAAGCCAAGAGTCCACGACTTTATTAAACATGGAAGCCGACCTACACGGCACGGGCAGGAGCCATCAGTCCCGGCCGAAGGCAGGCAGTGGCGTGGCCAGGAAGTCTCCCCAGCATCTCCACATCCTCCTTGCAGGGCCAGGCTGTGCTGCTCCCACGAGTCCTGCTTTGCACCTGCTCGTGTCCACCGAAAACAGCCGAAATGTCACTGTGCCAATATTAGCTGCACGCAGGGAGCTGCACCCCCATCAGCTGGAGAACTGAGATTACTCACAGATATTGCTCTGAGGAAAGCTGCACAGGGGAAGGAAAATGAAAGAAAAGCAACGTTCTCTATAAAAATTCACTGGCAGCATTAATCAGCTGTGTGTTTGGTTCCCAGTTATTTGCCTGGCTCTCGCTCCAGGTTGTGTTTCTGCTTTGGCATCACGGGTCTGCCAGGGCTGCCGATGCTTGGAGGGCATCTCCTTACAGACACCAGTGGTGGCAAAGGGAATGCAAACATGAAACCTGCCTTCAAAACAGCCTTCATTTTTTTATGAGGTGGCAAACCCCAAATCTAATGAGTTTGTACAGTCTGAATACCTATCTCATTAAAATGCTCTTTTCCATTTCTTTTGGATCAAACTCTGCTACAGTCCTTCCCTAAATATTAATCATTTGTCTGTTGGGACCATGTTCATTTTCCATTTTCTTCTTCTACCAGCATTTTTAGGGACTGAATAATTGCTCTCTGGAAACAATTATAAGCCCAGTTAACTCTTCCCTTTCTCCTCTTCCAAGTGCACTACATTGTCGTGGTTTTAAGGGACATAGGGGTAGGGTTCCTTATTCTTTGTCTGGGGATTGAGGGCTTGTGTGTAAAAAGAAAAAAAAAGGAGGAAGGTAAATTAATAACTTTTCCAACTTTTTAAAAATTCAGTGGCTTTCTTTGTGAATTTCCATGAGATGGTGGATTGAGAAATATGAGGCAAAAGTAAACAGCATGCAAGGACTGAGTGGCTGTTTGGGCTGGTGGGCTTCTGCTGATGCTTGTTTCTAGGCAGGTACTTGAACAGTATGTCACAAAATTTTGAATCAAATACATGGCCAGAAAGAGAAGATGTAAATTCCATCCTTCTGCCTTTAATTTTCAGCTCTAATATAGACGTATTTTTACACAGTTAAGAGAACAGCAATGTGAGGGATGATTTGGTGGAAGAGGTCTTTACCTGAGTGATACTAAGAATATCTTGCTAAAAGATAACGGGTGATTCTTTTCTCTCCTCTGTGGCGAAGGCACGTGGTATTTGTAAAAGTGTGGAGTTAAATGCCCAAAGTGAGGAAGTGCGTAGCAAAAAGCAGTCTGAAGTTTCTGGCTCTTCAGGGGTCAGACCTTAGAAGCCAAAACTCAGATCCAATAAAGGGAATTAGGAATTTCAATACTAATGAGCTATTGTGGGACACAACAGTCAACTCCGGGGGTCCTGCTATCCTAGGGCATCAAAGGATGTTATAAAGCTGCTTCTTTAGTTTGTTGTTCCATTAGGAGAAGGATATCTTTGCACTGACAGAAACCTCTTTTGATATTTTGATTAAAATTTATGAAGTTCTGTAATCATCCCTTCTTGCCACTCATTGCCATTATGATCCCTAAATGCCCTCGTCTGTGATTTTCCCCTTCTCAAAACTTTTTGTGGTATTCAGATCATCTCTGTCTGACAAAGTGGGAGGACAGGACATTTGTGAAGGCACTCTAGCTCCTAATTGGAGTGATAGTAGCACAAAGGGCTCTGGAAACAATACATTGTGCTTAGGAAGGAGGCCAAGAAGAGCTGCTGTGCCCTTCAGCAGAGTGTCAGCCAAGTCGTGAGTAGCACAAGGGTTGTGAGCAGTAAACAACCTGGCTCATCAAGGCTCTTCACAAACTGTGACAGTTGAACTTCTCTTACTGTGGGGATTTTTCCAATTACTGTCCTGACAGGATCATTAGCATCACACTGGCTTTTACTCTCTTTCTGGAAGTGGAATAAGTTCTTGAAGATCAAATGCAATCTTTGCTGCCATTTTAGACTGTAGGTCCTGCAGGAGGCCAGGCAATACTTGGGACACTGAGACTCCTCTAAGCTCTGTGCAGGTATCATGCAGGACCCAAGACTTGCCAGAAACTTAAGATTTTCTGTGAAAAAAGCAGTGGTTAAAACCTTCTTAACCAACTTTTCCTGCCTCCTTGAAAAGTCTCAGCTTTAAGGAAGACTTTTGAGAAGATTGTAGCAAAATAATTGGATAGCTTTTGACTCTGCTTTGTTTCTCCCTGACACTGACAGGATAACCTGAACTGTGGTGGTGACACAGAGCTGCTCTTGCATGCTGAACTCCTCTTCAGTCTATATGGCATTTTTGGCCAGCATGGCAGAAATCAGTTCTAAGATCTCAACATGGCCATGTCACCCTCAGCTATCACCACAGTGGGCGTGATCAGCTCGTGGCAGCAAAATATGGTGCTGGATACACAGGCACAGTTAGAAGGGGTGGTAGATGGACTTGACAGTGTGGGTTAGCTCAGGGGAGGCTGGCTAATTTTGCAGCTCAACTGAAGACTTTTACCTGGTCTCTTTTCTTGCTTAGGGGAGAAGAGCTTTTGGGCTTTTCAGGTATCCATCTGTTCTTGTTACTTGTGCATGGCAAGCAGCCTGTTATTCACACCTTGCCTAGATTGCTTATATAATCTTCCCCTTAAAAAGAGAATTTTTATGAGGATCAATCTTTTTTATCTCTCCAGGGTTTGTGAAGAATGTGAGATGTGCTGGCCTAGCCAATAACATTTAATGTAGAAAGTACTGCACTGGCTATTGGTGTTGCAATTTGAAAAGCTGAAGTTTGGTAGTGCATGGTCCAGTCTTCAGCTTCACAAGAGATCTGGTTTTCTGTCTGGCAGCTGAGGAAACCTCAGGGACTTGGTCAAACTGCTTTGATGAGGTACAATTGGGTAACAGGACGTTCTTTGCCAGGAAGTGTTGGCATGGGAGTTAATATTCCCCTAGATCTTGCAACATCTGTCTTCAGTTGTCAGAAGTCTCCGAAATCTCCCAGTGTGACAAGGATGGTGTGGGCATGGCCTGAGGACCTGGGGGAGAAGGAGGTGGACAATTTATCTTTGCAGAAGGCAGCACTGTGAAATCCTTGAGGAGGAACAGGTAGAGGGTTACAGATATCAGCAGGTATAGTCCTGATCCTGTGCTATTACAGGAAAAACATTTTCAAAATCAGCTGTCTCACTTCAGGCTCCAAACCTGTTAGCGGTAGTTACTTATCTAACAGATTTTGTAATGATTCTGTGTTTATGTTTTGGACTTAGAGAACATTGTCTCCATTGGTATGTGTCTCCAGAGCTGCTGAGACAGTGCTTGCTCCCTTTTACTTGCTCTGCATAATTACATTGCATCACTTCCTGTTGACTCACGTCCTTCCACATTTCCATTCTTTTCCACCATTTTTGCTGGATGAATCAACAGTCGTCTCTTGAAACTCTCTAAATTCAATGTATCTCATCTAGTTCAACCTGAATGCTCCTGCATGTGGGAAACCAGGGCCAATAGTACCAGTTCTCATATTCAACAAGAGTTCCTTTTATATCACATCAATTTAATATTAAAGATGAATTAAAAATTGACATTGTTTACAATTTTGTTTTTTTTTCAGACCCCTGTAGATTTCTTGTTTGCATAATGGAATGATTTTGCCATGATTTCATGGCTGTGAAAGAAAACAATGGGTAGTGTTGATGCCATATATTATGAAATAGGTCTTAATGAATCATGTTTTGGGAGTCTGTATCCATTCAGACTTTATCTTCTCTGCAAGACTTAGAGAATCTCAAATGTTGGTTGTGCACACATAATAACTTATTCATAACTTCTTTGTATGCCACTGTTCTTCCTCATAAATATACTAATAAAACTCATTATAGGAATCAAAGTGAGCTAATACAATATATCTGATGGACAGCTGTCTCTGGATGCATGAATTATAATTACATGAAGCAAGATTGTCTTATTATGCCAGGGTATCTCTGCTCTGAATAAATTTCTATTACTGGTGTGTAATCTTTTGACTCAGGCCAGATGATAGGAACTTGCCCAAGTAAGTCCCTTACAGTATTACTATTGAGCTGTGCTTTCACTGGTAGAATTACAATTAGATAAGTGGTGCTGGAACTTTTGTCTTTGAGGAACAGTGGCCTGAGTGAGGTGGAAGGTTGGGGGGGAGCAAGAAGCATTTATCATCTGAACTGGTGTTACCACTCCAGCCTGCTTTCAGGCTATAACTTAATGCCATACACTGATTTAGATGTAGCACTTGTCAGCCAAGAATAAGACTATAAGACACAGACATTCGAGGACTTGACCCATACTTTATTGTGAATACGTGATTGAACTCTGAGCTGACAGACAGACAGAGACAGCCACTAGTGTGAGAAAGAGAATTTGTTCTGCCATGTAAGATCTCAAAATATATTAAACTCAGATCTGTATTTTAAGCTTAGATCACTCTTAGTGGATTTTTCAATAGTATTTGATGAGTGGAGTGATTTTTCTAAACATATTTTTTACTGCCTTTATTTTCTGTATTTTGCTAATAAAAATGGCAGCATCTATTTTTGAGACACCACTTGGAACACTCTTTGTTTCAAGGGATTTCGCTCCTCACATCTTCAGTATTCATGTGAATGAGAACAAACTGATACTGAATGTTGAAGCCACAAAGCTTTAATGCATCCCTTTGCTCTAAATTTATGATAAGTCAAGGCATTTATATGACAGAAGTGCAATACTGGATTTCTGCCTAGGCTGAGCTGCAAAGGAAAGGACTAAAAAAGGGCAAACCATCCATGTAATTTCTGTCCCTGAAAGTGGTCTGACTCATCTCCAAGAAGCTGAGCTACCACCGATCAGTGCTGACATGAGACACCCGGAAAAAGTGCTTGTGTCCTCAAGAAATGTAGGGAACACTTGTAAACAGGGAACTTTCTTTGAAGAGAGGGAGTTTCCTTATTGCTATGACTGACCTACCAGGGAAGGTGTAGCACCTCATGTCAGCCATGTTCTCCTCCTGATCTGCTGCAGATGATAAAGCAATGGAGAATCACAGCTATTACAGGACAGAACAAGAGTAAATGAGGATGCAACACCTCCCCCACTCTGACCCTGGGAGGTTTTATCATGTATTGGGCAGAATCAAGACTAGCCAAAGGACTCATGAAATACAAAGTAAAACAAGCAGCAGAAGAAAAATCCTGTTTCTTGACTTCTAGGATGCATTAAAATAAAAAGAGAACAATGGTTCTCCAATGCCTACTACTCAAAGATGAATAATCAGTTTTATATTTAGAGATAATGAAGGCATCATATGCACAGTGAGAAACCTGTCCCTGTATTTATTATATGTAAGTTTTGATTTCAGCTACTTCTGCTTCACAAAGGTACTTAATATCAACAAGAGTACTATTTACACTGATTTTTTAATTAAAGGAATGTAGTCATCTTTTATGCTTGCAGTTTGCCTGCAAGCAGATTTTTTTTTCCCCCTTCAAATTCATTCTGTCAAAATGGTTAGACAAATTGTTTCTGGAAACGTATTTGAATTATGAATGATTTGTGAATCGTCCATAGCAAGATATTTGCTGTAGCTAAAACTTGTCTTCTGAGCTCCTTGTGTTACCAGAGGATAGAAATCAGTGTTTTTTAAAAAAAGGTGCTTCATCCTCTGAGGGTGAAGAAGATGTGATGGATATGTCTTTCTATTATCTATGGAAAAACTCTTGCAGAGCTGGAGCCTAAAGTTTTGATGATTAAAGATATCTGAGATATTTTGTGACTTGTCACATTAATTCAGATACAGTTTTTGGGCCTCAGCAAACTGATGTAGTATTTATGAACTGTGCTGCTTCTGTCCCAGCCAGATTTCAACTCTTGATGAAATTGTTTTCAACTTTAGGTCAAAATTTACTGTTTGGGAGCATTTTTATGGAAACATCCTAGGAAGCTTGGGTTGTGGAAAGGAAAGATAAAAGAACCTCTGCCTTGTTTCTAGTTTGGTGCTAGGTTTGTGAATAGTCTTGTGAACTTCAGCAATTCAGAGGAAATATGATGTTGACATTGAAGGACAGCAGTGCTATACACTGTTGCAGTGGGCAGTGTGGGTCTTGAGACAAGAAATTACAAAAATAAAAATAAAAATAAATAAGAAATAAGAGGAAAACTCAGAAATCTGTTTGATGCTGGAAACATTAATTGATACTTAGCAAGCATGATAGTTTTCTTGGGAAAAGAAAAAGAAGAAAAAAGAATTTAAGTTGTTGTGATGTGTGAAATACCACTTAAAAAGAACTCAGGGGAGTGAAATGGGGACAGTTCCTCAGCCTGGGGTGGCAGCCAGGTGTCCCCAATGTCCTTTGGAGCACCCCACCCCTACAAGGCTACTGCTCCCATGCCAGGGATTTCATCCACAGCAAGAAGGGGGAGGAAATGGGCTGATGGTTGTGATACCTCAGGACACCTTTAGCAGTGTCCTTGTTTGTGCAGGAATGTATCTGAGCCACAATGTAAAGCACAGAAAAAGAGAGAGTGTTTTACATGCTTTTAAACACTGGGGCTGCTGATACTGTCACTGCCTGGGTTTGCCTACAAACAACGCACCCAGCTGAGTAATTTATTCTCACTGTATAATCTTTGACGGCTGGAAAGCAGGAAAGCTGTTCAGTACATTTGGAAATGACTGCAGCTACAAGGTGAGAGAGCAGTATTTAATATCTATTTTGAAAGCAATACTGGAGGCACCTGATAAACTGCCAGAAGATGGGGTTTGTAACACACAGAAAGCTAAAATTTGAAGAACTAACAAACACTGAAGCCACTCACAGGGGGATGTAAAATGCTGTGAAGTCTGGACTTAATTTATTTTGTCCTTATAAAATGCAGTTGTTTAAATTTCAAGGGTCAACAAGTGAAGACTGAAAATTTCACAAGAGTGGGCATTTTTGAGTGGATCTTCCTTCAAGGGTATTGCAGTACATGGGGCACGTGTGCTCTGATTCAGTCCACCATGAGAAGGAGCATGAAACACCAAAGGAGCAAACAAACAAAAAATCAACTTTTTTAAGCCTCAGAACTGTCTGTCTCTGGTTGTGATTGAAGCCTTTGTTGGTTTGCTAAGACTCCTTCTCTTATTCACTATCTCACTTTGGAAACAGGGAGAGAAAGGCTTAAAATCAAAATGTTTAAAAAGGGCATCAATACACAGCAGAATTTTGTTACTGATCCCCAAATTTTTGTGTCGCATCAGTAAAATGCCTGCAGAAGGACCCCTGAAGATTTTTGATCTCCCTTCATCCCAAGGCTATACTGCAGCCTGGTGGGTGCCATGAGGGCTGAGGGTGGCCCAGAATGACCTGGTGCAGCAGTGTCACCTCCACAGGTGCTCCCAGTAACCATGCAGCCACACACATGGGCCAGAAATTGTGGTTTTCACAGTGACAGCCTTGAGCAGCAGGAAGGAAAGGCACGGAGAGGAACTTTGTTATTAAACTAGAGCTTGAGCTTGACCTTATCTCTGGAGCAGAAAGAAAGGGTCACCCAGAAATGGACAGAGTCTACAGAAAACGAAAAAGTGAGGGTAGGTGTAAGATTATAAGGGGTGTGGAAACAAATAGAAGTTTTTCTCAGCTACCAGTTGTATTGCTCCAAGGAGTAATGAAAGAAAGAGTTTAAGAGTGTTGTTTTATAGTTGATAGGAAAGACCTGGATGTACTGATAGGTATTTATAAGTCAAAGGCAATAATTTTACTGTAGTGGAAACAAAAAGTGAGACTTTTACTGATGCACCACAGTCCAGGCTATAGTCAACTGCATTGGGAAGGATCTTTATGGTGTTAATGTAATCTTGGCAAACCCTGTCTACGTGAAATCAGCATGTTGCATCTCCAGCCTGACTTTGCTGACATCCATAAACAGGGGCAGGACTTCTCTGGATGAGGTATCATCTAACCCCATAAGCAGGGACTGTCCCTGTCCAGAAGTAGTCACGTTAAACCAGTCCCACCAACCCCTTCACCCACATGTCAGCCCCTGCCATCCTGCCATTGGTGTCTATAGGAGACTATTCATGAAAATCACCATGCATTCAAGCACTTGTAACATCCTTTATTAATATGAACAGCTGCAAAATTCAGGCAGAAGAAGCAAATGAGTGACGGGCAAGAGGAAAAAGGAAATTACGAGAGCAAGCAGACAGCTGTGAAGACTAGCAATGTGCCCAGCCGATGGTACAGCAACCAGAATTTTTAAAATGTGTAATAAGAGATAAATAAACCGATAAATAAAATCGATCTCAAAAGGCCACATGGGAAAGACGCACAGTCTTGATTACCTAATTACAGAAGGGATATTGCAGAAATGGAAATAGTACAATGAAGTCCCATAATGACTTTGAGACTGGGGACTCCAAAATGCTGAGTGAAACTAGGTCTGTATCCCTTGCAAAGAGAAAAGATTAAGAGGGGACCTGGCGGAGCTGCCAAGGGCTCTGGGGGGAACCGCAGGGAGCAGGGCTGCAGTTATTAGAGCTAATGTCAAATATGAGGACGAGGGACACGGCTCCAGCGAGGTCTTGCACTGTACAAATGTAATACATTTTTTTTTTCCAGAGGGTATATATTATAAGCTACCAGATGCTGCTCTAGAAGCAACCGATCTGCCCAGATTTCAAATAGAGCAAGAAGCATATGGAGAGAGAGGGGGAGAAAAACAGTATATTATGGAGAACAACTGTTAACCGAAGGAAAGGATAGGCCTAGCTGGGCTTCCTGGCCTCCTGCCATCTTAAGATTTTCTTATGTCCCTGTGTAATCTTCTGACTTTTGATTTAGATGTTTCCTAAAAATGTGGCCCAGTGGTTGGTACATACTAGGCATTAGCCCAAGAAAAGAATGAAAAAAAAAAATGCACTGTATCTCATTAAAGAATTTATAAAGGGAGACTTTGAGGCGCCATTTGCTTCTTGTTACTCATCTTTGCAAACGTCTCTTGTCTTCCCAGGCTGTGCCCTGATGTGTTAGTGTTAGCAGCCTGTGGATTTCTGAGCCACGCTGAAACAGGGACTCAGAGCGGCCAACCTAAGCTGGTCAAGCAGAGATGGCAGCCTGAAGCAGAGGAGGAAGACAAAAATAAGATCGAGTGAAGTAAATGATACAAGATCTTTGCGTGCGCACAAACAGTATCAGGTGAAAAAACGCTGTCTGGTAATGGCTTTTCAGGCTGCTGTTGGGAATAAGGACCATGCCTATATTTGAAATATTTATGGTTCAATTAACAGCATTTGTTTCCATAAAATATTTTAAAAGAGAACAGTATTTATCTTTAATTATTTTTAATTTTCTTCAATTAAAGATTCCAATATAGATATTGCTGTAGGCACAGGGGGCACTGAACACCAAGAGGTGGATTCCGTAAACAATTTCTCTCAAAGCACTACAAAGTTTAAATATTAATTTGTCCATAATTGGCAGAGAAGCAATTAAAAATACTACAAAGCTGACTTTCTGCCTCCTTTACTTTCTCCTCCCTTTTCATTTAACCACAGTATAGAAAGTAGATGTAAAACAATAGGACCCTGAGCTGTACGGCATTCTAAGCCTAGCTTGCCTTAAAGCTACAATATGGATTTAATTTATATGCAAATGTAAGCAATAAAAAGCCAGACACTGTAGAAATTATAGTATTTTTCATAGATGCTTCAGCACCGGCACACAAGCCAGCAGTGATTTCAAACAAGGAGCTAATTATTACTGGTCACTAAGCTACCTTTTTCTTTTAATATCTCTCTTTCTTTCTTCAACTCCCCCCCCCCCTTTTTTTTAACAATGAGTAAATTATTTTCTTGAGCGAGGAGAGGGGTGGGGGGGGAGAGAGAGAGAGAGAGAGAAAGAAAGAAACTGGAATATTGGGGGTGAGTGAATGAAAACAGCCAGAAATATCTCCTGTGAGATTCAACATCAGGATAATTTCACAGTCTCGCTTTTTGACTGCTGTGTCCTGAAGCTGACCAGCACCATGCAAGGCTGATCAAAGGCCATCGGAAACATCAAGTAAGCCTAAATGGGGCTAAAGTATGCTAATAGAGAAGCTAAATGTACTTTAATCCTGTTATAATACAAGGTAACTTAGAGGCAGTGAAGGGCCTTGTTGCTTTTCCCTACTGGGTCCAGGACCCCTGCAAATCTTGAATAGAAGTTGCTTCCTATTCTTTGCCGGCCGGGGTATGGCTTTCTCAGATGCACACACAGTCCCCTCCTCCTCCGTTTACTAAGTGTCAACAGTCGGCTGAGCAAGACTTCTCCGCTCCTTAGATCAGCACCCTGTGACCTTCCACATTTAAGCACAGACCATTAAGCTAAGCTTTCCAGCTGTTGCCTGAATTATGAGGGCTTTTTTTTTTTTTAGAGGAGGGCAGAGCTTAGAGGAACACAAGGCAACAGTTTTATATTATGGACCCGCTGCCACCCAACTTGCTATGCAGAGCAAAGTGCTTTCCGCAGGGCTGCGGCAGACGGGTGATGTTCAGCTGAAAACAGGGGGTTGCTTTGAAGTGATTCAGGCCCTGGGTTGTCCAGCTTTGGCATCATTGTGCTCACTGGGGGAAATGTAATCTAATTTTAGGAAGAGGAGGAAACAAAGTAAACGTGACTGAACTGCCCTGCACTGTACTGGATGTCTGGGACAGCGTCCCCGGGAATATCCGCGCTCCTTGGGCAACTTTCTTGTTCATTTTCATTCTTCTTTTTTAGACACCAATTTTGGTGCATCCTACCCAAGAGAGGAAAAAAAGGGTGGTAGTTCTGCCTGTGAAATGATATGCTTCGGTGGATGTCCCAAACTAACTACTGCTTGCAAACCCTAGATTAAAAAAGAAGACTGATGCAATTTTAAAGCCAGCCAACTGCCTTAGTGACTGTATCAGAAGATTAAAAACAAAGGTTTCATTGAAGCACTACCTCCCACTGTGCAGCTGAAAGTCTCATGGCTGAGGCAAATGGTCCTAAATATCTTTCTGTTAAGTACAAATTACATACTGGATATATTAAGTTGTAATGGTGCATTTTTCAAGAGTCACTTTTCTTGTGTGAGAGCATCAGTAAAGACTCAAAAAATACTGACTGTATGGCACATGGAAACAAAAAAGAATCTGCTTTTTACAAAAAATGTTTTGTTCGTATCAAATCCTCTTTTTCCTCCACCTCTCCCCATCCCCCAGCTAAGCCTGGAGTTTCAAATGCCAGAACCAGTACGTACAGTAAGTCCTTTTGAAATCCATGGCAGAGAAATAGTATCCTGGCCTAGCAAACTAGTATCTGCACTTACATTCCTAAGCCTTTACCCCTCTGTGTTAGTGCTGATAGGAGTCCTTCAGATCAGCTGAAATGCAACTGAATAAAGATGCTCCAGAAAACATCTTTTTAATGTGGAATTATCTTTCATTTACATAGGCAACATCCCTTAACTCAGCACATGTGCTATAATGCTTCATGCAATAGGAACATTCATATAAAACTTAACGATTAGCATTCATTCTGCTCCCAAATGATCAATAAAATGCTAAGTTAATACGCAACGGGCAAAGGAGTCTGCCAGTGGGCATAAAGTTGCATTTCTGTGTGGGATGTAGGTACATCACGACTGTGGGAGTAGAGGAAGAGAGCAGTGCCCCACTTGAGGAAGGGGCAGTGGCACCAGGGCTGTCCCTGTCACTGGCTGTGTTCCCAACCAGCCTTGGAATGTCGTGTGTCACACACACAGTGCCACATGTGCAAACGTCCAAGTGCACAGACACACATGCACTGCTACAGCAGATAAAAAATGGGACAAAACCAGGAAAATACAAATAAAAAAATCCATAACATCCTCTCTTTACATTATAAGTGAAGGTCCACTTGTCAGTGATTTCTCTACAGAAATCATTTGCAACTACTAAATCAGACAGAAGTAGCATGGATGGGAACTGTGGATAAAAGTTAAACTAACAGACTGCTGCACCTTTGCCCAGACACCTTTATGTTCATCTTGTACAAGTGGTTTATTCCAGCAAATAAACTGTGTATGATTTGAGAGAATATAGCTGGGCACTAAGGAGTTAATATTAGCAAAATGTTTTTGGCAGGGACAGGCTTAGCTTCTGCTGAAATATTTGAATTCTAATCTGCTCCTATTTACCACTGCTGGGAATAACATTCTCAATTTTAGGTGTTTATCTACCTATCTATTCACCATTCACCACTTATATCATTTGTCTGTCCTTCCCTTACAAGATTAACTGAATTGCAGTTGTGTTTTAATTATCAACAAATTTGAACTGAGAAGCATTTGCATGACTCTTTTCAGTTCAGCTGTAATTTTCTGGATTTGTTTTTAATTAACAGAGGTCCTTCCCAACACATATGAAGCTTGATGGAAATCTTTTTGTTCTTACAAACACACATACACTGTTTTTGTCACACATTATCTTTCCAAGTCTATTTCTCCATCACTCTTTTAAAAATAAAAACTTTAAAAAATTAAATGTTCAACTGAAAGTGGGCAATTTCAGTCCACAAGAGGTCCAGTGACAGCCTTTGAAACTGTTAAAGGTTACTAGTTCAGAAATACTGCATGAAAAGTCTTAAGAGATTTTCCCCCCTAAATTTCATTCTAAATGTAGCTGTTAATATTTTTTTTCAGGTGCTCATAATTTACAAGGTAATGGCCATTTCAGAACATGTGTGACTGCTCAAATATGTTTCTACTAAAGTTCAAAAATTTTTATTTACTAAACTTCTAGAATATCAGAATACAAGAAAACACCATTGCATGAATACAAAGGAGCCACACAAACCAGACCAACATGAGCTGTATGTTAACAGTAATGATGAATTGACATGCAGTTTGTTTTGCTCTTTTGAATTTTTTGTAAATCTTTGCATCATCTATGTTTATCATCAAAATGTCTGTTTTTTTCATCTAACATTTATAATTTTGTCAAGCTATAATGTTTTGTGCAGTTATTTCTAGACCTGGCAGCTATTGTCTCTTTCCCATATAGAGAATTATCAGAGGCTCTGGCAAGGGCAAAAGCCACTGGAAGTGCAACTCTGTGGCAGCAGGAGAGGGTATGGACATGACTGAGTGACTGGAATTGTTGGAACATGTAGCAAAGCTGGGAACATGACTCAGTCATTGGCTACCTGTTAAATTATTTTCACTTTACTAACAGAGATGGGGCAGCTGCACTGCCCACACAGTCCAATCTATGGGGAATACATACACCAAGCAGACTCTGTGTGGAAGATATAGTACTTACTGACTGCTATGTTTTCCCCACACTAAATGTTTTCATCTTGAAAATTGATTAAAAATATAAAGAGGAGTTGAGGTGAGTTTGTGGCAAAAATCCCCTGTGCTGTGGATTAAAATCCCCTGTGTTGTGGAGTACACAACACTGAGTTTTGTTTCCAAATCTTTTATCCCACCAAATTTCCCAGACTAGTTTTGAGCTTATTTGATCTTCCTGTCTCCAAGAAGACAATACCTCCTCCTGTTCTAGTACCCAGATTTGAACAGACTCAACGTTGCTGCAGAAATGCAGTTCTGCATGCTGTGCTGAATGGGATTTTGGAAGATTTATTAAGAGTCCCTCTTCTGAAATGAAATTTAAAAAAAAAAAATGGAGAAGAAAACCCCTTGGTAACACAAGCTGAGGTTTTTTTTTACCTGGGCTCTGAACTGGGAGTTGAGCTGCAATGTTTACAATTTAGATGTATGGCAAATTCTGGGAGGAAGCCACAGCTGACTGTTTTTCTGAATCATGCTTGGCCCCAAGTCTGAGATGAAGAAAGAGTCAATATATATTTGCCTGTGGAGTAGCTAATTAGAACAATTAATCTGAGAACCAGAACAAGCTGTGAGACCATGAGCTGATTCAGGCACGCCCTCTACTAACTTAAATTTTGATCAATGTTTAAAACACCATGGGAAGGACTGGGGTGATGAGGCCCAGTGGCTGAGATTCAGGTTCACCACCCGTGCCCCTGTTGCTGTGACAGGCGGTGAGACCTCGGGCAAGGCGTTTTCCTCTTGTCTCTGAGTGAAACAGGCCAGTGACATTCACTGCCTTGTCGAGCTTTGTGGATACAAGCAGCGTGTTGTGAATGAAATGTTAAGTACATCTCAAAGCCGGCCAAGACAAGAATTGCATTTTTCTTCCCAATATCTATTAGCTCAGAGCAACGGAAGAATCCCACTTGCCACCAGCTCCCTGTTCTTGTTTGAAGATGTGGAGCTAGCCAGATCATATCCATCAGATATTTGCTTTCAGGGTCGCATGAAAGTAGAGCGAAAGAAAGATCTTTTGTGGGGATGACATGCTTGGAAATATACTTGTCCAAAGCAAACAGCTCTTGCTCTTTCTCCAGCTAATTCACTGAAAAGATACTATTTTAGTCAAGAAAATGGTATCAATTCTCCTCCTTTTAGGCAGGATGGTGGCAGGTTTCCCATGTAGATTTGTGGAAGGTATAATTTTGACAGGAGCATCTGGCTCCTTTGTGAGCTTCACAAGGAATTGTGTGGCAGTGTCTTTAGGTTGGCCTCTGGTTGAGCCATGTGGGCAGCCCTTTGACATGTCTGTGCTGCTTTCCCTGCTGCACTCTGTTTTGTTTTGACCCCCTTTTGAGCTTCCTAAATATGCAGCCTTGCTCTGCAGATTCCCTGGGACAATTTCATTCATGGGTCCTGACAAGGACTGAGGTTTTGCCAGGGCTCATGGATCCATTCTTACAGTGGTGCTGTGTGTTACATTAGCCGACAGCTGCTTTTGGAAAAGGTTTTTCTTTCCTCAGAAATCCTCTTAGAGAAGGGAGAAGAGTGATCTCTGGGTAGCGGAGCTTTCAGTTCTCAAAATAAACCATGCCAGGTTGTTTAAGAATTTAGAAGCAATTGTGAGCTTTCCTAGTACAATAGTATGTACTGTGGTCCTTCTGCCCTCTTTAAGCAGCTGATGCCTGGCTTTTATCTTCTAGTTGTATTTACGGTTAAAAAAAAACCCAAAACCCTAAATTAATTCTCTTACCTTCCTGTGTCCAGTGTGACCTGAAAATATGTTTTTAGCCTTATTTACATAAATACAATCTGAGCAGATGTTTTGTCATCAAGAATGTGCCAGCTTGTTGCATTTGGCATACAAAAGCGGTACAAGGGCGCAGAATACCTTGAATCCTCCTCCCCAGATCCTCTGGGCAGTTTGAGCACCATGCTCCAGACATGTGCTGTTGTGCCTGACACTGTGAGTGACTGGACAGTGACCACTGTGAGTGACTGGACAGTGACCACTGTGAGTGACTGGACAGTGACCACTGTGAGTGACTGGACAGTGACCACCAGCTGTGCTGCTGTTGGGTTTGTTCAGCCGTGGGTGATGTGAGCAAGGAGATGGGCAGGTAGGGAAGCAGCAGCTCAGAAGTCACAAACTGCCAAGCTCTGTTCTTTCTTTGCACATCCTTAGACTGTATGAGGAAATTCACCTGTGCATGGATGACATGGCAAAGAGGGTCCCTGTCTTCTCCTGGTGAACCATTCCCTGAGGCCAGCAGGAAGGGGTGCCTGTCTAACTCCATCCCTTGCCACACAGGGCTGGGTGGGGTGTGAGCCCAGGGGATGGCTGTGCTGTGAGCAGTTCATCATGGAGATGTGTGCTGTGTCATACAGACTGAAATCACCAAAAATGGGTTCAGGAGAGATCTCTTGGCTAAGGGAGTATATAGCGAGCAGGGAGAATGGAGTAATTTGTAACTGCATGTTTGGACAAATTTAATGCCATTAAGAACAGTTCACAAATAAGGGAGCTGAGCTGTTTTAGAACAAAGTAGTTCATGTTTATTCAAATTAGGAAAAAGCTTGGCTAAGTCAGGGTTTAAAGAGGAGCCCATGGCTGAAGCATATTTAAAGAGATCATCTGGAGTCCACGGCATTGCTGCAGAGAGTGTGTTGGCTTTGCTTGGCATGAAAAGCCACAGAGACAATAAAAATGCAGGAAAAGAGGGGTTGTGTGTGATAAAGTGGAGTGAGAAGTCTGTGTGTCTAGCAAAATTACAGCATTATCAGAAACATCAAAAACATTACAATGCTATTGAGAAATCCAAAATAATGCACTGGGGAAGGTGCCAGCCCAGGTACAGTACATCTGATCTTGCAGTGCCAGTGGAAAGGAAGAACAAAGCAACTGGTTCATTTGCAGCAAACAAGTCGAAGGAAGGGATATTACCAGAGCCTTTCCATGTGCTGACAGATTCCCCAAAGTGCTTCATCAACGAAGCATCTCCAAAGCCATCACAACTGTTTCTCTACAGAGCAGAACCACTGCTGGTGCATGACACATGCAGCAGTGTGCCAGCAGGACCAGCAATGGAAATGTTATCAGGCAAATGGAACTGCTCCCCCACTCCTTGGTTCCCTCCCACCAGTGGAGAGTTTGATTTCACATTGCTTTTGCTTTCTAAATTGGTCTAACTAATGTAATCAGACAGAAACATCCTGTTCCAATGTCACTAATGCCTTCCAAACTAGATGGCCTAATTAAGGCTGCTAATTTCATTGTCTAAGACAATTTCTTGAGAGATATCTAAGTGGATACTAGAATAGGCCATATCATTACATAAAATTAGCAGAGAAAGGCTAGTAAGAAAACACCCATGTCAACTGGAAAAAAAGATTTTGGGTCTTCCAAATTTACAGATAACAAAAACATAATTACAAATGAATGAAGAGTGAAGTGAGAACAGAGAAAGCCTATTCCCAGAACTGAACCTTTTGCCAGACTCAGGACCTGTGGGCAATTCGAAGATTTGCACAAAGTCAACACTGCAGGGCCAAGTGAATAAATGTGATGATGCTCATTTTTCTTTACTGTTTTGGAGCCTGCATCTGGTTGCTAGAAGATAAAGCAGATCAAAGAAATAGTCCTGCTCTGTATTAATGGGCCACAATGGAGGCAGTGTGCAGTCACTCCCTAAGCCTATTCACTTGCCCCAAGATGTGCTTTGCAAAAGGAAGATGAAACCTGTGGTGGGATCTCTGAGGTTGCTGTTAAACCACCATAAAGCTCAATGGCCAGAGGGAAAGTAAAAGTCTGATGAATACTTGACATCTGCTGTTGAATTATTTTGGTTAGAATCAGCTGGGAATATCAACTTCACCTTTGCAAAAGCAGGAGCCATCTCAAACACGAGGCTCCCAGGAAATCATGCTGGGATAAAAAAATATTCAGACTAAGCAGGAGATTCAGCAGTAGAAAGACCTCACCTTACAAAACCCTCAGAACATTACCTGAACTTTCATGACCTCACACAGAGAGGAGTGATGTCTGGCCAAGGGCTGCTCCTCGGGCTGCTGCTGTCTGTGGTTTATGGCATGGCAGGGCAGGAGAACCTGCTGAAGCATAAACTCCCTTGATCATGTCCAGTCTGCCTTGGTCCCTGGCAGAAGCAGGATTTGCAGATCTCCAGGAATATTTGCTGACCTGGGAGGAAAGAGTGTGCCAGTGCTCAGGATGTCCCATGGGAGTCCATCTGGTACTGGCCACCTGATTTGGAAAGGCAAAAGATTTGTGGGACTTGAATCCCACAAGCTGAAAACTTTCATTGGGACACATGGAAATGAAGACAAACACAGGGCAGGATCTGGAAGAGCATACCAAGTACAGCTACTAATTTCTGTAAGGTAAACATTTTTTACTTTATCATGTCTGAATTACTGAGCATAGAATGTATCTCTGTTATCTGGTATTGAGCAGGATTTATTTTGATAAGAACAATGTATATTAAGGTTTGGACATCAGTTCAAGATAGGGAGACTGAAAATATGCAAAAACTTCTGGACCATTTCATAAGCATAACTTCATCTTTGTCCCACATGCAAAACCAGGTTTCAAACTAAACTAATCCTTAGTGCACAGCTATAACTCCTCTCATGCCAAAAGTCACCATCATGGTGAGATTTATGGATGCAAATAAACAGAAGAACAGCCAGTGAAATGCCTGCTAGTGAAAGTGGGTGTGCAGGTGACCCAAGCCACAGAGGACTTTTGGGCACTAGGAAGATTTCATGGTATCATTGGCCACACTTGCAGTTTGCTTCCAGTTTATAGCTACCAAAGTAGCTATATTTCAATCCCTTAATTTGTCTGTGTTAGTCATGCAAAACCATAAATTGAATCTCTGGACATTTGCAGTGAAATCTGTCCTCTCTCTGAACTCAAAAAACAATTTTATGACATATTGTATTACAGCCAGCTTTGAGATGGGTACCTGCTTAGTACAGAGTATTGAATATCCAGTGCATTCTGAATATACGTTAATGTTAAACTGGCTAATTTAATTTCCTTCTGTGGGTGTGTAACTCTGGCCATCTTGACAAAGTTTTCACACTAGTGCAGAAGTTAGAAACCCAGTACAGACGACAGCGCCGAGGTCAATATCAGTTAGATTTTCTCAAAATATATCTAACTAGGAGTGGTAGGAATGGCTTCCAGGGGTAATAAGCTATATATTCCATGGTCCTAATTTTGCTAAGAAAGTTAATGCCAGAGTTGTGTTAATATTGAGGAGTTTTTACAAGAACAGCATATTGTGAATAACTCCATGAATTATATTTTAACTGAATGTGTAGATATTACTTGGGAGTAAAGCTCATGATTGAGTCTTTGTGCAGTTATTTTATGAAATTTTGTATTCCTTGCATGAAGCTCAATACTTCATCATCTTTTGCTCAAATAATTTCATGTCATCTACAGCAAAAAAGTATTACCAGAAACATCACTTCCATCTATACAACACAGGATGAAAGTTCTCTCTTTATTCCCAAAATGATATACAAAAGGAAAAAATATAGAAAGTATTATGAACAGAGAAAAGGCCAACAGTCCCTCCTAACCCCAAATGTCTCAGATCTTGTGATTATCTGGACCTTAAACATCTCAATATAACTTTTTAAAAAGCGACTGCAGTCTTAAGTATTTTTTGGCTTTCACTAAATTCCAGCAAATTCCAAATAACACAGCACTTTATTTCCACCACAAAGCACCCTAAAATATGAGATTATTTTTATCTTACAAAACTGCTGGAGATGCCTTGAAGCATTCATCTCTTGACCGTGAGTGACCCTTTTTTCAATTATGTCATAAGAAAAACTGCCTAGAGCACTTAAAAATGTCTTCAGACTTTTTAGATGTTTTTGCACCTACAAGACCCAGCCAGGAATAGCCTCACAGTCTCAGTGTGTGTCAGTAGCTTTATTTTACACTAAGATTTTTCACCAGTCAATCAGTCTGGTAAGTGAAATTGTGCTGGTTTGCACTCGTGAATGTAGACATGATTTTTAGCAAATCTGAGACCACTCTTACCCATAGCCCCGTTAAATTGTTTTTATCAGTCTGGTTGACTGGAATGTTCGAGTATTTACAATAGACTCAAGAGTATTAGGCTGAAAGTCTGTCTAATGTACTACCAAATTAGACATGGCTAAGCAGTTGTGTAGCAGCTTTCAGCTGCATACTCCAGAATAGAAAACTAAAGTGCCTTAAAAAAACCTCTTAAAAATACATTTTAATTGAGAATCTTTAGGACTTTCCCCTCCCTTTTGCTTCCTGAGGGTGCCCTGAGAAAACAGAGAGCCAAGCTGTAAGTCATGTGGAGCACTGTGCTCATCTTAAATCTTCTTTCTTTGGAGGCTCAGCTACTTTTGGGGACCTAGTACTTGCTGAGGAATGAAAGCATGGAGCTGGGCTATTCCTGTAGCTTGCTGCTGTGCTGCAGTGGTGGCTTGTTCATGGCTCATCCATCCCCTTGGTGTTGAAGGCACACATCTGGTCCTGCACACTGTGTTTGTCATTTATCCTCTTGTAACAGGATGTTTCCCAGAAGCAACCGAGGAAAAAGTTAAGCTGGAATGGGGAAAATAGTTCAACACGTGCATGAATTTGATAGGGAAAAAAACCCTTAACAACATTTAAACAGAAAAAGATATAGGGTGGCAAAACAGGACATTGGAAGTGATTAAAACTGGAGGAAAAAAGCAGTAACCAGGTGTACAATTTGGTCAAATAATAAAAAACTGAATCAGGACTGGGTTTGACCTCTGGAATTTGTTGAGTTTACCATTACAACTCATTTACACAAGACAGTTGGAAATTAAGAAAATGTCTAACTAAAAAGCCAAAGAGATTTTTTGGGATTCACTCCATATGTGTGTGTATGTATGTACATATATATATATACACAGACACACAGACACATAGACACCCTCATATTTTGATTCACTTCTGGAATGAGAAATTTCTTGTTCCTTTCCATCTGGGGTATGATCCAGGGGGAAAGACCCCTCATTTCAGCCCAGGACAAACACCTTGCTATTGTCCATTTGCACACTCAGGTGCACAGAGGTAAATCTGTTCTGCAGCTGGGGCAGAGCTGGTTGCACTGGAGGTGTCACAGCTACATGTGGTTTCTATTACCTCACCTAAGGTGCTGCTGCAATTACACGTGTAAATTAGCATAACTTTTAATCTCTTCTGCCTTTCTTTAGAGCTACATTCACTTTTGCTTCCAAGAAGTTTTGCCTTTGAGCTCTGACTTGCACTCAGGTAGGAAATGTCAGCTGTCAGCTCGGGTTACAGACTTGGATGAGGTTTGGAAGAAAGGGACTTCCCAGAGGACTACATGGCCTTGTTGTAACAATATTAAACCTCTTGGTCAAGTGACTACACTGGGCACTTAATTTATTGGTAGTTTGAGGAGCAAGAAGGAAGGATCATGTCTACTTTTGATTACGAGCTGGCTGTGGGCCCCTTGCCCAGAACTTGGCAGGAGGAGCCCAGCTTCTGACCAGTTTGACTCTTGCAACCATTTCTCACAGTGATTAGACTGAGCCCAGTCTGGTGAGAAAACAGAGAGCTTTTAAAAGGGCCTGCACTTGTTCCAAGGAGCAGGGGCTGTGCAGAAGATGGGTGGGCAAGCCCTGGGCAGCTCTTCACCCAGAGCAGCATCACACCACTCAATTGCATCTTGCAACAGCTTGCAATTAGCTTGTGTCTAAAGTTTCACTCATCAATATTGCTTAGCTTGAGATCTGGCATGACTGGACTCTTAGCTCTTGCAGAGACTGCTCATGAAACACTGGAACTGGAGCTCCTGCAGTGCAAGGCTGGGAGCTTTTCCCTGTTTTCTATGGAGTCAGGAATTTTCTCTGCCTGGCAGCTGGGTGTTGGTGCTTGCTAACAGCCAGAGCATGGTGCTGCCACCGAGCCTCCCCATTGATGTGGTGGGTGGGAGGTGTGTGGGAGTTGCCTGGTATTTTTGTGCTGCAGGTGGTGCTTTAGTCTGGGTGTTGTTTGCTGCCTTTTTGTTTTCTGGTTTGTTCTTTTGTTTACATCAAGTCTTCATGAAAGGGTGAGGTACTCTCACGTAGAGAAAGCAAAGGAAACATAAACATACTCACACACAAGTTGGAAGAAATGTGGGCATGTACTTAGGCCTGAAGCCATCAGGGTTTGCTCCACTGGTTTGCTGTGCTGGGGGAAAAGACATTTACAGAGAGAGAAGGCTTCCCCAGACCTCCCATCACAGTCCTCAACCCCATGGCTTTCTGTCCTTCTGCACACTCCATCACGCCATCAGGAGCTGGAGTACACACCAGGCTCTCCAAATCCATTCAGATGCTGACCATGGAGTCTGAATCCCACAAACCTCATCTGAATCCAGCACTGCATCTTCCTCCATTGTTTTTGCCATTATTTTAGCAAGAGACAAAGTCAAGTGATCCTCTAGACGATACTGCCCCACATATGCTGTTCAGTGAGGGTAGTTGCTAGCCAGAATATGACAGAAATTTATTTGGAAATGCTTTGTGTAAACACAAGTGATTATTCTTCCAATTGTGATGTGTTACAGAGGTGTTGGGAGGCTCTGTCCTGAAGGACATGTGCATCTGTAGAAACTGAACGTTGAACTCAGCAGTTTACAGAATGAAATTTTTCCCTCTGTTTATTGCTGCAAATACCTGCAACAGCCATGCTGAGCTCATTCAGTGTGGGGCTAGGAACGGCCCCATGAAACTCACGTGTCTGGTCATAACCAAGCTAATAGCTGTTTGCTAACTTGTAGGAGATAAAAATGTAGAAGAAAAAGGAAAGAACAACCCCAAATGACAAGTAATAAAGTAATAATAATGAAAGACTTCAGGGGAATGATGACCTGTTCATGGAAGAGCCATGAGAAGAAAAACAAGCTAAATTAGTCAGATGATTTATTCATTGTGAATGATTCACTCCATTACTGGCTGCTTCCTCCACAGGCCATAGGAGCTAATATATAAACTGATAGAGGAAGGGTGGGATCGATAGAGAGCAACCTCTCCCTCCTCTCCAGGGAAAATAGGTCACCTACCCCTGCTATGCTACTCTCTGAGCACAGGGCACATCTCAGTAGACTGAGCACTCATTTACAGCTAATGAAGTTTGGGTTTTTCAGGGCAAAATTTTCCTGAGGAGTGTTTCCTTTTTTTCCTTCAGCTCTCAAGCCCGTGCTCGCAGTTTGGCTGACTCCCTTCCCCCGTCCTGACAGCTCTCATTGTTCCCAGATGATGGCTGTTTGCTGGCCTGTGCAAAAAAAAAAAAAAAAAAAAAAAGAAAAAAAAAAGAAAGCCTGGGGTTACTGTAGGCTTTAATTATTCACTCGTGG
>VZUI01002766.1:0-90934 GCA_013401135.1 Cettia cetti
GGGAGGGCGCGGAGCACTCGCGGGCAGCGGGGCCCTGCGGCCGCCGCCTCCGAGGCCGGGCGGGCCGGCCCTGGTCCGCTCCTGACCGCCCGCAGGCGCTGGGGGCGGCCGCGCTGGGCGCCACAGCTGGGGCGGGACGAGGGATCTGCAGAGCAGACCAGAGTTCATGAGTGTGTGGGGAGGAGGAGCAGGCAAGATGTGGCCAGGCTCTATTCCGTGGTGCCCGGTGGCAGGACAGAGGGCCATGGTTACAGAAACACGGGGGGGATTTCTGAGACCATCCGAAGCGCTGGATGTGGGGTGATGGTGGCCGAGAACTGCCACAGGAGGTCCAGAGAGCCTGTGGAGTCTCCATCCTTGGAAACATTCAAAAGATGCCCGGGTAGCTGGCTCCAGGTGGCCCAGCTTTAGCAGGAGGTTGGTCCAAATGAGCTCCAAAGACCCCTGCCGACCTCAGCTGTTCCGTAATAATGTGCTTTCAAGTCAGTGAAACTGTAGTGCATATTAAATAACCACTGCCATTTGAAAAAGTACTTGCCATTTGTAACATCCGTAATAGCAGAGCCGTTCTGTTTGCTGCACAGTTCTTGTTTTGTGAATAATGAACACGAATGAGTTTTGAACAGTAAAACTGAGCAAGGCAAGTTTTGTAGCGTTAATTCCTTACTTGATGATGTTTCCAAATGGTGATCCAGAATGTATGCCACAGAGTATGTAACAAGTGCAGTGAAAACTCCAGTGAGACAGTATGTCATGTCTACAGCAATTCCCCTTTTCTGTTACTTCCATTTTGCATTGTGAAGTTTGGGTGAATTTTGGATGAAATGTTGGAAATAGTTGAAGTTGTTAAAATCAGAGAGCTACTTCCTTGAGAAAAATTGCCCAAATAGTGCCACAAACATTATTTCAAGGCAGTAGGACAATGAAAAGACCATTATTATAGGAAATGTTTGTAATTATGTTTTTAAAAGCACGTGACCTGTTGTTTTGATTTTTTTTTGTTTGTTATTTGGTTTTTTAAGTAGGCATTTCTTAATCACCTAAAATGGTTTTAAAGAAGAAGAAGGAAATTCAGGTGGATGCATTCTTTCTTGATCATCATCAGCTTGAAAGGCTTCAGAGTAAGTAGGATTTTTTTTCTGAACTAATGTGTGATTTCTCTTGCCTTGGAGTAGTTACTGAAATTTATCTGTTTTTTTGCATGTTATGTTTCTAGTGGTTTTGCTTTGTAAGTTTTAAGTGTGTTTGCTCTGCTGTGGTTTGTTTTTATTTTGTAATGACAGCAACTTCTTACCTTAGCAGAGTCAAAAAAATCCTTTAGAGCATTGGGACTTTGGTTTGAAAACTCTTTATTTTGTTTTATCTGCAGTGTGAAGGTAGTAGAAGGTCCTACTTGTAATCCTACTTGCAGGCCTGTAATTCAGTTTTACCTGATGTGTTAGCCTAATATGTGGGATAACCCTGAATTTCCAAGAGTCACAAAATGATTGAGGTTGGAAGGGTTCTCTGGTTTCCCAGTCGTGTATTCTGTAGCTAATTTGTTTTAAAGCTTCTGTTCAAATGGTGTTTTCTTTTGTGGGGATTTTTTTTTTTTTGTTTGATGAGAGAAACTTCTAGTGATATTTACTGTAAAAACCCTCAAACGAAGTAATACAAGATTTGTATACTAAACTGAGGGAGCACAGGTGAGGTCCCACCTGGATTGCTGTATCCAGTTCTTGCCTCCCCAGTACCAGAGGAATATGGACGTGTTGGAGAGACTCCAGCTAAGGGCTAAGATGATGAAGGGCCTGGAGCATCCCTCCTATGAGGAAGGGCTGAGAGAGCTGGGACTCTTTGATCTGATGAAGAGAAGGCTCAGGGGAACCTTTGCAAAGTGTAAAAAATATCTGAAGGGAGGACATGGGGGGGCAGAGCCAGAATTATTTCTGTGCTGAATAGTGATAGGATAGGAAGGCACAAACTGAAACACTAAAGATTCCCTCTAAACATCCTTTCTGATGTGAGGGGAAACATTTTTTTAATGTGAGGGTGACTGAGAGCTGGCACAGCTTCAATAGGGCAGCTGGGGAGTCTCCAGCCTTGGAGGTATTCCAAAGCCTCCTGTCCATGCTCCTGGGCATCCAGCTCCAGGGGTTGGACCAGATGACCCCCAGAGGTCCCTTACTATTGTGTTCCAGTGAAACTGATTTTTTTTCCCATTTGTTAGGAAGAAAAGAAAATGTGTTAAGGTATTGTTAGGTGACTTAAGAGTGTGTGGCACCAATGGGTTTACTGGAACTGGAAAAAACACTAAGAATCAAGCAGTCATTTCTTCTTCTTATACATTATGTGTTATTTACAATGCTTATTGTAATTACTTTATAAAAAGATCCTCTTCTTCCAAATACAGGGTTTTCAAAGGCTGAGGAGCAAAATCTGGCATCTCTGCTTCTGCACTGTGCACAGCTGAAAAATGGCATCCAGCAGATCCAGTGTATTAAACAGGTGCAGTTTAACTGTTGTTGGTGTGGCTTTTGGTAACTGAGAGTATGTCCTGTGCACTATTAATGGCAAATACAGCCCTAAAATAAACTTCTAATGTTTTGTACATTCCTGGAAACACAGAAAAAGCAGTTGCACATGCATCAGGTAGAAATGTAGTTCTAGTACTTAATTAGCAAGGGCCAGTTACTGAAAATGGTAGAAGAGAAGTGACACCAAGTTAGTATGGATTTTTTTAGTTTTTAGAGGTGTTCTTGGAACATTATTTGAAGTTGAAACTCAAGGGGAGATGGTAAAGAGGGGACAGTTTTGCACCATATGCTTGGATGAGAGGGAAATTGGCCACTGTTAAAAATGGTATATCCAGAGTTTTTTGTTCATCATGTGTTCTTTTGCTTATAGATGATGCCATTGGTGAAGGAGATGGATCAGAGCTCTGTGGGTGATCCCATGGTTAAAGCTTGTTTGGATGTTTTGGGAGAGACGTATTTTTCACTGGGTGCAAAAAATCCTTTGAAGAAAGTATTAGCAAGGTAAAAGAATGAGTAGTTAGCCTTTATTCTTTTTTTAATGCTTTCCTTAGTAAGTCAGTAATTTGTCATTCTCTATAAATTGCTTTAACTTAATTACTGAGTATTTGCAGTACTTAATATGTGCATATTTACTGTTTTTCTCTTTAAGTTAAAAATCTTAATTATAAATAACATATCATTGGATAAATAACTTCAAAGTGAAGTATTGTTTTGGTCTATTTCGTTATTGGAAAGGCAACAAAATGCGTAATTAGCAGTTTGAACTTTAAAATCCAATGTTAGAATAGAAATTTAAAACACAAAATCTCAGCTTTATCAAGAGAAGACAGCTCTGAGGAATCCTAACTAAATAGTAGTTTCTTGTGCCTATTTTTGTTGCAAATTTCTTTTTTTTATTGCACAATTATTGCTGTATTTCTTTAGTGAATTCATTATAGCCTTAGCATTTTTTAAGATCTGGTGCTGAGCTGCCTTCCTTTCTTTGTCTGAAAACATTCACTGTCCTGCTGAGGTGCAGGGCTTCCACCCTGGATTTGGTTGCAGCCACCCCAAAGCTGTTCACCCCTCTGATGGGTTTTCTAGCTGCAAACTGAGAATCTGCATGTTAATTTTAAAACAGGTGATGTTTTCATGCAGGAAGAAACATCTGACTGTGTATTGGAGTTTTAGCTGATGTGGATTTTGGTGCAGTGGGTGTTAAAACACCTCAGGAAAACCAAACTAAGTGTGCTGCTTCTTCATGTTGCAGTTCACTGAATGGTCTACCTGGACATTTGATGGTGTCAGCTGTGCAAAGCTTTGTGTGCTGCCTTCAGGAAGAACTGAAAACCACAGATGTGTATTTGTACAGGAAAGTACTGGACAACCTTGCTTCCTGTATGGAGGACTTCAGCTTAGGTACAGTGACATGCAAAGTCTTCTAGTTAAACTGGCTCAGCACTGGTGCCACACCTGATAGTAATGTTTGCAGTTATGTAAAATAGATAGTGCTGGCTAGTACTCAGTACTTAAAATGTATTTTCTTTCCTCTAGGTAGAGCCTGTATTAAGAACCTGTTTGAAGAAGGTAAAGTCACATTTACAGTAAAATATGCTTCACTGCAGGTTATTGGGGGAGGGGTGTGTGACATCAAGTAGGCACAAAGAACTATCAGATCTGATTTCCTCCTGGTTAATTTTCAATAAACTAGTATCCTTACGTGGTACTTCTTTCTGAAAGACAAGACTTTGATCTATACCTCTAATTTCCAGGGGTCACTTTTGCTTTGCTGGGCAACCCTGATACAAATCTGCATACCAGTGAGCAATTCTGGTAGGGAGAGTCAATATCTCACAGGATTTAGGCCAAGTGGGTTGGAAACTTGTTTTGTACCAGGTTGTTGCAAAACAGTTTGAGATTTTGTTTTAGCATTGCTTGTGTTTGTCTATACTGAAACACCAGTTTAATTTGTTGCTGGAATGGAGGAATCACCACTGTATGGGTAACTATTCATTGTAGCTGGGTGTGTGTGATATATTGAGATGTACATGTGATTGCTTTGATGGAAATTCTCTGTTCTATTTCCCTTGTAAGTAAATTTATACCGTAATTATTTTCACTAGTTCTTCAGTTTCTGCAAAAGTTGCTGCTTGACATACAGGAAGAAAACAGGCAAGTGAATTCAATAGAAGCTCTATTTTACCTGGTTTTATTTCACTCTTGCAAGATATTTCGGTTTGGTTTGAAATATCACTTTGGTACCCATACATTGATGAAAGATGGGAATATCATTTTACAGTGATGCAGATTTTAAATATAAACTGATTCATTTCTTTTCTTTTGTGGCAATATGATAATGAAAGAGAGGTAAGACACTGATACTGTTAGAGCTACTACTAAGGGAGGCCTTTGAGTTGAAGTTTTGCTGTCTGAATTGTGACTACACAGTGTAATTAATAGATGTAAAACTCAGGTAGAGTAAAACTCTTTCATGTTCTATGAGTGTTTAATTCAGTATTGATATACTTGACATTTTCCAGCATTTCATAAAGTGAGGCTTTTTCATTGTGGTCTCTCATTCTGTACTGAGGGGAGAAGGGTACTTAATGAAGTGTTTTGTGCACTGAAAGTTTTGATGTTTTCTGTCTTCGTGTTAGAGAAAAGTCACATCAGTGGAATATCCTTCATACATTGAGGAACCACTTGAAAAATTAGAGAGGAGCACTGCATTCTGTTGGCCTTTTGGGAAGGCTTCTGGAAAAGTTCAGCTCTGCTCAGGCAGAATCACATGAATGAAAGTTTGTCACAGGAGCCTGCAGAGAATGTAGCAGACTTTGTAATTTTTGTTTGTTTGCTTCATTTTAACAAATTGCTCTTGAGTCTGCTCCTTGTTTTTCTGTAGTTACATATTGGATCAACTCAAGCAATAGATTAGTTTTTACCATTAATTCTATCTAAAGTTGAGTATGGTTTTCTGGGGATGGTGAAGAGTGGTTTTAATTTGCTTTTTGTGTACTTGTCTCTTTTTTTTTTTTTTCCCCACAGAAAGAATCATGGAAATCGTATTGTTCAGACTCAGCTGATGCATGATTTGCTGATAGCCATTAAAGTTTCAATGATGCTTATACAGAAATTGCAAGAAAATATCCAGGGAAGTCTTTGGAAACACAGTGAATCTTTTGTTTGGCAAAGTATGTGTAGTTTACTGAAAAGTTCCACAAACTTCCTAATGGATGGTAAGTTAGTAACATTCAAACCCTAATAGTTTTATTAACTTGTTGTGTTTGTAGTAAACAACATGTATGTATGTATAAAAACTTAGTTTATTTTGCAGGGAAATTGAACTACTGAGATTAATGGCAGTGAGAGCAGTAGTTGGTTTTTTGGTGAGCTATGATTTGTAAATTGCAGTTTTAGAGTGTACAGTTTAACTTGTCCCACTACAAAAACCAAGAATAATTCTGTTATTAATTATTCAAAAACTAACAGAAATGCTTTGGAGAGTCACGAAATGTCTGTGCCTACCAGAATTATCTACACCTCTATGGAATGTGCTGTCAGAACTATTTATGGGCATACCATAACTAGTAGTGTTTTCTTCTCATGCAGACATTTTTATATAGTAGAATTTATCACATGTCAGTAATCTCTGCCACAGCCCTCCTTACCTTAGTGGGCAGTCCTGTGTTTTCTCCTGATAAAGATAGTAGCAGTTTCTGATATGTGCTATCCAGGTGGACACTACAGATTTGTGATGACACAACTGCAAGTAGTCTAGCAAAGTTCAAGACCATCTTTTATAACTCTGCTGCGTGGTTCTAGTACACAGTGTTTGCTGCATTCTAATGTAAAATATCTCTGCTGTGTAGCAACGCTCCTGCAGACTGTTCAGACTACCTCAGGACTGGCTGTTGTTCTCTTTACCAGAGCCATGTATGAACCAGCTGAGGAATTACCTTCACTGGTAAGTGTATTTCTTGGCTGAGGACTGTGCCATATCATGGTGTTGTTACCCTGTGCTATCAGTGCTGTCTGGGGGCTTTGCTGATGCAGATGCCAGGGCTTGCCAGCCTCTCAGTCCTTAGCTGGAGTATAATCCTTTCTTCTCTCCTTGCTACATGAACTAATAACACTTGGATTTTGAATTTGGCAAACACTATTTACAAGGAATCTCTTTAGCTCTTCTAAGCTATGCACAAAACAGCTTTTCTGCTGTGCTGAGGTGCTGTAATGGGTGTGCTTTTGGTGTTCCAGATCAGTGCCTTGCTCCTTGGGACAGTGGAGCACTCAGGTGTGCCAGCGTGGTTCCTGAGGAGCTGTGGGGCTCTGTGCGCGGCAGAGCTCCCGGACTCGGTGCGGCTCTTCCTTTGCCACGGAGCGCTGGCCATGCTGGATTGGAGAAGTGGCAGCATGGGTGAAAAGGGAGAGAGACTATTATTGGATATTGCATCAGTCTTGTTGTCGCTGAGTTCAGAGTAAGTTCGTGGTTTTATCTGTGTTGTTTTATGGTTGGGAGGAGAGGTTTATCTTTTTACTTCTATTTTTTGCATGACCCCTACCCCTGTGGTCCTGGTGGAATGTCTCTGTTTTCAGTGTAATGATACTAGGTTTTGCCACAGATTATGCAATCTTTTTAATGTAGTCATAAAAAACTCTGTAAATTCGAAAAATATAATGATGTTGCATATGTAGTTCTAAGTTTCAGTATTTTTCATGCATGCTAATTTATTTTTCCAACATGATTGGGATAAATGTAGCAATTCCTTTCTGGTAAGGTGTGTCAGTATCAGTTCTTACGTAGACAGATAAATTTCAGTTTCAGGACATCATGTCCTCTCCTTCTGAATGTTCAGAGGAAAGCAAAGCATGCCAGTGAGTGGAGTACTTGAAGCAAGATGAGTTTTTGTTGTTTGGTTTTTTTTTCTGGCTGCTTGCATCGAAGGGCCCACCAGCACTGTTATACTGGAGATTAAAACATGTATTCTGTTCATCCTTTGATTGTGCCTTGGAGATCAGTTTGGTAATTTTGTTTTTGTACATAGGATACTCAGTTTTGATGGTTTTATATGGCAATGAAAAGTTTTCCTTACATTTTCAAGAAGCATGAAAAAACATAATTCTGCTCAAATGCTAGCAGGTGCACAGTAATTTTTTTTTTTTTTTTTTTTTTGTCGGGCTTTATATGGTTTATTTTCCCCATTGTTGGGGGTTTAGCTGCAACAACTTAATAGCACATCAGGTAACTAAGCATGTACTTGGCAACATCCAGTTGATCACTTCTGTGTTCATTCCTTTTCCTCCATGAATGGCTTGTCTCCTAACCTGTTTTCATGTAAGGTAAATGAATGTGATGAATAGTTCTTCTGAAATACAAAATTTAGTTTTTTTAAAATACTGATAAATGAAGATAATGAACTTTTTTTGTGTTTTTTCTTTTTAAAAGGTTAAAAGAATCCAGTGTGGCAACATCTTTGTCTAGAATTCTTGCTATTTGGACTAACTCAGCACTGGCTGCCCTTGTTTCAGGCTCTCCAGATCTAAAAATCAAACTTAATGGGAGCTCTGATATAATTGGGAAGCTGCTGGAATACATTTATACACACTGGGACCACCCTCTGGATGCCATCAGACACCAAACCAAATTGATTTTCAAGAATCTTCTTCACATACACCAAATCACCATTGCTGGATCCAATGGAAAATCAGACCCATTTTTTGCAAGGCTGATGAAGCATTTGCTGAGCTTGGATTGGCATGTGAAAGGGAAATACTCTTCCCTTGGCTGTCTGGTGGAGTGTGTGGGCACTGAGAATGTACTGCAGTTGGACACAACAATTCCAGTACAAATCCTGGATGTGATGAGTGACCAGTCTCTTGCACCTTATGCTAGTGATCTTCTGGAAACCATGTTTACAAATCACAAGGCCCATTTCACTTTGAGTTTTCAGGAAGGCACTTGGATTGACCAGTGGCACAGCATCTGGGTTTCTCCACTTCTGGCAATACTGTGTGAAGGGAACCATGACCAAACTACTTATATAATAGATTACTATTTACCAAAATTGCTCAAATGTAGCCCTGACAGTCTGAGCTACATGATAAAAATTCTTCAGGCCTCTGCAGATGCTAATTTGGGTAAGAAAATAACCTTTGTATTTGTAATTATGATTGGATTTAAAAAAAAAATCTTAGCCATGTGATTTCTGGTCTATTATTAGTGTTAGAGTTAATTTAGGAGAAAAATTCCAGATGGTTATTATTGCTATTAGTATTTCAAGGTGAAAGTCATAATAATCATAAGTGTCTCTTTGTGCCATGAGCAGAATCCTTCTGTGGGTCCCTTTTGGTTCTCTCTACCAGGGTTTGTTAAATTTCTGTATTCTCTACTACTAGTTTTCTTTTATTTCTTGCAGAAGTGTGTCCACTAACAGATTGTTTCTTCTTGTAAATATGTAGATACAAGATTTATAATTCTCTTGTTTTGAAGTAATTTAGTGTGACTCTAAAATAATGGCTTGTGAGACCTCACAAGGTCTTTTTTTCATATGACATATATAAGATGAAGCTTTTTGAAAACCAGGTGATTTAGAACTAGTTTAGTCTATAGCAGCACTGTCTTTCAGAATTTATGGAGTAGAAATAAAAGGGGGTGGGTCATGTGTTGAAAGTGTTGGGATTTTCTGACAAGTGCTGCAAATAGTACATTACTTGTGTTAATCAAACAGTAATTATTACTGGTTTTCATTTTCTTTAGGTTCCTGCAGTACTAGAGGAGCTCTTGGAGCATTAATGGCATGCTTGAGAACAGCCAGGGCTCATGGACACCTGGAACTTTCAAACATCATGAGCAGTGGTCTTGTATCCACTGAGTGTATAAAACAGGGTCTAGTTCATCAGCACAGCCAGGTAAAGGGACAATGGTCTCTGTATCCTTTAAATGAGACTAATTGCTTTGATCCTGATTACTGTGTTAGTCTTGTATTAAAACAAAGGTGTCATTGTAGGTGTCAGTAACCCTTTTGTGGTGAACTTTTAAATATTTTTCAGGTTTGCATTGATGCTTTGGGTTTACTCTGTGAAACCCATCGTACTACAGAAATCGTGTCTCTGGAAGAAATGCAACTAATTCAATTTTTTATGATGTACAATTTGAACAACCAGTCTCCTTCTGTAAGGCAACAGATAATTTCTCTGCTGAGAAAGGTAATTTCAAGCTATGAGCAATGCCTAATGTGCCTCTTGTGTTATTTATAACACCATCTGAAAAGAAATAATGAGTATGTTATAAAGTTGCTCATTGGAAAGAGTAGAAGCTCTAAGACCAGGACTATGCTTTATGTATTACCCAACTGAATGGTGTTAAGTCATCCCAGGCAAGGATGGCTTAGACAAAATATGAAGTGGCAGAGGCACGGTGACTTCATGGGTGGTGGTGGGTGTTGCTTGACCTGCCAGCACCTGCACACTTTGCCAAAGCAATGTGCCCTGGAGTCAGCAGTGAGCCTTGTGTTGCCTTTGCTGGGGCCTAAGGCTGTGCTTACATGGGTTTGACACACCTCAGGCAGATGCAGTCACTTGATCACCCTCAGAAACCTGACCTGGAAAACAAAGTCGAGGAATATTCAGCATGATGTGGCTGTGCCATTACAGCCTGCAGGGAATGAGTCTCTGTCTGGTGGAAGTTGTCATGGTCACATGCAGCTCATGGCAGAGGGATGGGGATAAAATGAAGAACCACGTACATATAAAGAACATCTTGGAAGATGTTTATGGCAAAAGAAGGCGGTGTGGAAGGAGAAAATAATTAATTGGAGAAGGGGGAAATTGAGGGAGTCAGTTTGGCAAAAATAAAAGAGAAATACCATCTTTTTCCTTTTTTTACCTGGTGCAGACTGAGGAGCATGAGGTGGAAAAGTCATGCTAGATGGGGAGTGTGGTAAGAAAGGAAACGTTACTTATAGGCAGTAAAAGTAAAAGAAGCAAAAAGAAAAAAGTAAAAGGAAGCACTTTTGAAGTGAGTCAAACTCTTAAGAGACACTGAGGCTGTAGAAATTATCTGCATTGAGTTTTTTAATAGATGAACACAGTTCCACAGAAAATGAGGTAGGAGGAGAAGGCTTGGCTTGAATTTAAGGAGGGAGATGGAAGAAGGTGTTGGAGGTGTAGAGGGAGGAGAGAAATTGGTTACAAGAGACATGGGAAGCAAAACCTTGGGTTTGGAGTGGAGAGGCAAGGATCTGTTCTGTGTTATGCTGTATGCAAATGTTCTAAAAATTACAAGCATTGTGATTTGGCAAATAAGCTGAAAATCTGCCTTTCCCTTACTTCACTGTCAATGATTCTTGTCCCACCTATGTTTTGTTTTGTTTTAAAAGTTGTTTTGCAGGATACAAGAAAGTTCTCAAGTGCTTTATAAATTGGAGCAAAATAAAACCAAGCAAGAGTTAGTTGAGAACTCAACCAAATTGCCTCCTTTGAGGATTTTGCAGCAATACAAAGTAAGTAGGCTGCTGGAGATGCAGGTAATATAGAGGTAGGATAGCATTTCTGAGAGTTCATTCTTCCTGAACACCACTGGTAAGTTAGGCTCTGTGTATGTGTTAGGCAATAGTGCAGTGCAGAAGGAAAAAAACCTATAAAACTAAGCAGTGCTGTGGAGCTTGTCCTCTGATGCACTTGTGCAGGTTTTTTTTGACTTTTGACTTTTTTGTTGTTGATGAACTGTATGCCCGTTGGTATTTGGAGGGTGTCTTTAAGGTAGATTTTGTTCAAAACCAATAAAGGTTATTTTCTGAGGGATGTGCATTGAAACAGCAGTAAGTGAATAATGGCTGGAGAGGTACCCTCAATCCAAAAAAAAAATAAAAATAAATTGAGTAAATGTCCTGTCATGTCTTGGCTGTTCTTGGCTATTTAGTAGCGAGCTTTAAATGATGTGTGTTGTTTGGACTTAAAATAGAGATCAGTTGAGCTTCAGGCTTTTTCTAGTTCTCCAGAATAATCAGTGAGTGGGAGAATGAATGACAAGAGCTTTATTAGCATGAAGACTTCTTTTGTATTTGTCCTTTATATCCTATGTAAAGGCTCACATCATCAGTTTCTTAGTGTCAGCCTGAGTTCTGCTTTTCTTGGTCAGCTAATTTTCAAGTTTCAATACAATAGCTATCTTTTAGTGGGAGGGAAGGGAAACTGTTGTATTTAAAAGCCCAAATGATTGTCCAGCCTTCACTGTACTCTAAGAAAAAAGAAACTCTGTCTGTACTGTGAATTTTGGCCTCCTGTTTTTCCAAAATTATCTGAAGGTCATAATTTTTGGGTTTAAGCAGAATGTCCTGAATTCAGTTACTTTGGCTTTTGTTTGTAAGGCAGCAAGTAAATGGTCTTAATTTTTTTTCTTGCGATTCCCCCCCCCCTCCCCCTAGGATTTCATGTCATCTGTGTGTGCCAGACTTTTTGAGGTATTGTTTCCTGGTTCATCACACCCAACCAGGTTTTCTGCACTAAGTATTTTGGAATCAATAGCAGAAATATTTTCTGCTCCAAAAGGTAAGAAGTCTAATTTATAGACTTTAATAGACTCTAGGACTGGGAGGTATTGAAGAGGTGTCTTTTATGCCAGCTAGTCAGTTTTTGTCAAAGTAAAAGGGTATTCTTAGTCCTTAATTTCTGTGGCATTTCCTGGGTTGCTTTTGTTTTGCATCAAGGGAGGACAGTAAGTCTTACTGGAAAAAGGAATATTGAAGTAAATGCAAATAATTAATGCCTGTTGTATAGCTTCTATAAATTTGGATTTCCTTGCATAGCGTGTTTTTTAGGATTTTTTAAAAATTATTATTATGAGGAAAACTTCTAGACAAGTTTCAATGTATTTGGTAACTTCACTTCTTTTTCCTGTGCATATATCTTGATAGCTTGAAATGTTGAATTCACAAAGAGTCTTGATTGAAAAATATTGCATATCCACATGATATTATGCTAAGTAGAAAACAGTTTTATTGTCCAGTTAATGATGATGTTCTGGTGTTATTTTAAATTCTCTTCATGATTCTGAATCCTAATTCAAGAAGTGTTCGTTAGAGCCTTGGAGTACTGATATTCTTGCTAAGTCTTGTCTCTGGATTATATGGTCAACATAAAAATACGTATCAGTCCTAAATTGCAAAACTTTTCTTTAAAGAAAAGAGTTGTCTAAGATTAAAGTTGATTTTGAGAGGGAATAAAAAATGCCATCTTGCTAAATAATTTCTCAAAACCTCTTGATAAATGAACACATTAATGTTATTTTATGTGTATGTTGTATATTGTTACTGCTTTTTTTAAAAAAATATAAAGTTATCCTCAGTTGTTTATAGTAGCAGCTGAGGATTTTATAAATTGGACATTACTTCTATAAAGGGGATTCAGCTGTTGTGTTCTGTGCTGTGTTATCTGCAGTTGTTTGCATCCTAAAATTTCTGCCTTCTTTTCAACATTAGGTCAAGGCACCAGAATTCACAACTCATATCTAATTTAAAACCAAAAGGAATTGTAATAGCTTACATTTTCAGGGATTATTCCTATGACAAAATAACTCAGACCACCAAGTGCCAAAAAACACTGAAGCTTTCAACCTCCTTTTTGAAAAGAATTATTTTCTAATATTGCATACTTACAGATAAGAGTTTTTAAGCAACACTAAATAAAGATTATTTGTAATGCTGAATTTAAAGGGAGTAAATGGGATTCTGTTTTTGGCAATAAGTTATTTTCTATATTACTAAGAGTAATTTTTTAAATAAGGCAAGCCTTTTTTATTCCTAACAAAGGTAAATATGGTATTTTAAGGCCTATTAAGAGAAGTAATATTAAAATAATAATTTAGCTAAAATTTTAATGCTTCTTTTATTATAACAAAGCAGAATGTGAAGATGGTGCTTATGCTGGAAGGAATTATAGCACAACTATCTAAGACATTCATTTCTTTATACAGGCCAGGCACAAGTTTTTCAGTTGGATCAGGAGATTGATTCTGCTCGTGTCCAAACTTTGATCCAGTGTTTTGCCAGTACTTTTGAGGAAGTAAAAATTCTGGCATTTAGACTTTTGATGAAACTACGTGCTGTTGCATTGAATTTACAGGTATGAACTTGAAGAGTTTAGAGGGAGTAGTTTTGTGGAAGATGAATGTTCTGTAGTATTCCAGGTGCTTGTGTCAGGTACAGAGCAGGAATCCTGAACCTTAGAAGCCAGTCCAAATTTCCTGCAGTAGTGTTCATCCCTGACACCTTCTGTATGTTTTTATACAGCTTCTGCCCTTACCTAAGGAGGCTTTTTTCACTAATGGATAAAGGAGTTTGGGAAATTCATTGGGTATGACTGTGTACTATCAGAGAAATTGTTAATGCAAGCTCTTGGCTTAGCTGTGACTTCCCTTTGTAAATGATTGAGGCATTTTGACTTGGTTACTCTTGTACTTTCAGGAAATTCTGCTCCCTGTTTCCTTTCCTGTCTGATTGATCTCAGATTTCATTATCTGTTTTTTTTGATTTCTCACAGATTTTGCCCTTTGAATTGACACTGATTTGTCTGTTAAAACTTCATGAAAAGTTATTTTTAAATTCATTAGTACAGATGAACAAATACTGCTACCAAGTAAACTATGCTTCTCTTTAATGTCCATTAGCAGATAAAACACAGTAATTAAAAAAAAAGAGATTTTCCTGTGAAGTGCAGTATGATTGAATACTGCTTTATAAATGGCTGTCCCCACCCTCAATGTCTATGTAATTGTATCCTTGCTAAATACATGCATATGCATGTTTTGAGTATAAGGTAGTGCACAAATCAAGTGTTTCTTAACAAATATGTACCAGCAAACTTAATGAAAAGCAGGTTCTGAGATTCCAGGATGGTAAGAAGCTTAACTAAATCAATCTGGAAGCTCAGTGAAATGAGCAATATTACTGCTTTGTTTTGTTTTTTAGGATTCTGAACATCTAGATCTTCTATTCCAAGCAGCAATTGACCTTAGCACGAGTACCAAACCATATGATTGTGTCACTGCTTCCTATTTGTTGAACTTTTTAGTATATCACAAAGAACTACAGCACATTTGTTTAGGAAAATGGCTTGAGCATAACCCCCAGATGGATGAAAACACATCAGTGAGTACAGTGGAGAAGAACACTTTGGCAGGTAAGATCTGGGGGGGAAAGGTTTTCTTCTATTTGTTGAAAGTTTTCTGTTTTTCCATAAGGCTTTTGGTAGGAGGCTTAGTGAGTAAGAGATGCTTATTTCTAACAGGATTTTCAGTATAGTTTAAGTGTTTTTCTGTTTGAAGCCAAGCTCTTTAATAAGGTCTTAATCTAGTCCTGTTTGTGTTGAGGCTGTTGCATATTCTGTAAGATGGCTTTAGTTATTATTTTGACAAGTGACATTTGAAAGGGCTGTGGAGGTCTGAGTAGTGAGCCTGGTGAAGCTGCTGCCCCAGAGAGTTCTTACTCAGAGGGAAGGCAGCTGTAGTTGGTCTGAGTTTGTTTCAATGTTTGCAACATTAGAGCTCTGTTCACTTGGAGCCACTTTGCTGTGTGATTTGCAGTCCTGTGAATATACATCCAAGTAATGAGGCTTTGTTCACATATGGAATATTTTTGTTTGGTTTAGTGCCCCTGAGTGAAAGATGACAGGGCTCTAGATCTGGTAGGTTTGGCAGATTTGTTAATTAAGCTTTCTCTACCTTAAGTAATCTTCACTGAAACTAAAATACTTAAGTTCATCATTTGTAATAAAACATTTTATATAATTTGCAGTAATCTCACTATTCTTTGCTTTATTGTGCCATTCTTGGCTTCTCTACAGATGCCTGTTAATACTTTCTTCATATGCAGTGAAATAACAAATTTGAGACATGGTTGTGGTCGCCATAAGTGAAGGAAATGTGTGGATAATCTCATGTCTCAGTGCTCTGGGTATCTGCTGCTGGTGGTGATCCATGGTTTCTTGTTGGGATCTGTGGTTTGTTCCCATTCTGGCAGGGAGATGTCACAAGCTATAAAAAGAATTAAAATAGGCATATGTATCCTTGAAAATTGGTCAGGTTGTTTAGTGAAAAACACAAGGTTCAAATGTATAATTGTGAACTTTTGTCTTTAACATTCTGCTGTGCTCATCATTGGATTAATGTGACTGTTAGGGTCAAGTCTGACTTGCAGTATGGGGCAGGTAACTTCTTGTGACTTCATTGTGAGCTGTGGGATTGTCCCTGAGCAAAGGATGTGGGTTGTGCTTTTCACAGCTGCCATTCAGAGACACAGATTAAATTGAGTGTGACAAATATTGCTGGAGTTTAGCTGAAAATCAATGGTAACTGAAAATCAATGGTCACATATATTTCGATGACAAAAGGGGAAAAGTATAATAAAGGAAATTTGCTGTGCATATTCCATTGAATTGTTGTGTAGATAGGTTTTATTCCTGTTTCTTAAAGCAGATTTGTTTCTTAGAAAACACAGTATATGAATGTTCAATGCAAGTCTGTGCTTTAAAATATTTTAGTTATCAAGCTTTTGTTGGTCAATGTTGAAGAAGAAATATCCCAAGCCAAGAAGTCTTTGCTTCAAGCAGCAGCATCATTCCCCATGTATGGGAGAGTGCACTGTATAACTGGGGCTTTGCAGCAATTACCCTTCAAGTAAGTGAAATATACTAAATAAGTTGTAACTCCATATTTTAAGCAAAACTTACTAAATGGAAGTTGTAACTCTATGTTTAAGTGCAGTGGAAGAGCTGTTAAGGAGAACAGAAAATCATGCAGTATTATTATAAGGAAATGCAGTACTCGTGGCCTTTCAAACTCTTCCTGGCTGTTGCAGTGTTTGATACTTCCTTTGTACATGTTAAACTCAGCCTTCAGACTTTTCAATCTCTACCTTAGTTATAGTTTTCATAAATATTGTTGCACAAGTGTTGGTAATTTTGATTCTTTAAAATATAATATTATTTTAATCCATGTTGTGATCATTTTTCGTTGTGAGTTTTGTTTTGATTTTATTTTTTTCCTTAAGTAACTTGTCACTGGTGTCTGAATGGAAGGAAACGGTGACCAGGCTCATTCTGATGTCATACAACCTCTCTGCTGTAGTATCACCAGTAGTACAGAGCTCATCACCAGAGGGTCTTATTCCAATGGACAGTGATCCAGGTAAAGAACCAAACAATCCCAAAAGGATTCTTTTCAAATCTGATGCTCCTGAAGTTCTCTTTGTCTTGCAGTCATTCAGAACTAGACCAAGCACCCCTCCCTTTCAGCTCCTCATTTTATGTCATAATTTTAGGTCACTCTTTAAATTTCTGCTAAAGTTTTCTTGATTTCTTCACAAAAAAACCCACAGACGTTTGCAGACTGTGTTGCATCTCTTTCAAAACAGGGGACTGTAAATTCAGGTTTTTTCCTTGCTCGTTCTAATCACCATAGAACCTTTGTGGGTTTTCTTTTTAATGTCAATAGCTTTCTTTTGTACTTATACACCCAAAATGAATTACATCAGTATAAAGAACTGGAAGTAGAAGACAAAAATATCTTAAAAATATCTCTTTTGTTTAATGTGCAGAAAGTGCAGGTCGTCTGCAGATGATTCTGCACGAGATACAACCACAAGACACAAATGATTACTTTATGCAAACAAAAATTCTGAAAGAACACTGCAAAGAAGAATCTGAAAAGCTGGCTGACCAGAGGCCAACGAAAAATATTTGCATGGAAATGAGAGGTAAATCCAAGGCTATATTAGTAATTAAATCAAGATAGTTCTTATAGAGGAGGTGTTTTATGTGGATGATCAGTTGGAAATCACTTGTGTAATGTTTCAGTTCTTATCTGTCAGAAGCTAGTTATCCATGGACATGGTTTTAAAGACTAATTCAGTGTGCTTCTGGAAGATTGTGGTTAATCTCTGTTAAGGCACAAGTGAAAATTAGTTATTTTGATACTGGCCTAGACTCTGTTGCCTTAACTGCACTGGCCAGGTAATTTTGAACACCTTTTCTATCAAGCAATGCTTCTAATGTATTTCTTGTTGAGAAGTGTTACAGTGATTTTCCTCTCCATGAACACGAGGCTGGTGGAGACTATGTTCATGCAATACAACTTGTTGCATGACATTACGTAAGCAGCAACTTCAGTTTGAAAGATTCCAGTGGTAAAATAGTAGGTAGTATTTGTCTGTTTTAATGAATAGCAGCTATGAAACTGAACCTTACAACGATAAAGAAATTGTAAACTTCGGCATCTTTACTGTAGGCCAGAATAAATTTATAGAATATCCGTACATTTTAAAATTGAATAGTTTAAGCGAGCTTTTGAGCTTCCTTTCCCCGGTTGGTTTTTGCTACGTTTGAAACAGTTTGGTGGCGCCGCATGTTCTCCTGCGTGAGGGGAAGGGGTAAACACGTGCCAGTGCCGCAGTGGCCACCAGGTGGCAGCGGTGTGTCACAAGCGCCTCTTCCCTCTGGGAGGCGCCTGGAGAACGGCCCGGCGGCGATGGATGCGGGAGCGCGGCCTGCGGAGCTGGAGTGCGGCTGTAGCTCGCTGGGCAAGGAAATAGTAATTGTGACCGAGGGACGTCTGCTCTTTAAAACAGTACTCCCCTGGTAAAATGTGTATGCTGCTGCCTTTAACAAGTGCAAGAAAGTAAGGCAACTGTTGAGCAGGGAAAACAGGGTCAGCAAGAATGAGTTGTCTTTTGGGCTGGCAAGTTTAGAAGTTTCTTCCATAGTTAATTGTATTTTGTGAGATAGGCTACATGAAGTTTAAATTACACACCTGCATCTGAGAACCTTGATTTACACTATTGCATTTGTTGTTTTCTTGTTTTTAAGGCAAAGACAGGCAAGTGTGTGACGTCACAGCTCAGATGGTTCTTGTATGTTGCTGGAGAAGCATGAAGGAAGTATCTCTGCTCTTAGGGACACTGTGTAAACTTTTGCCTTCACAGACTACATCTGAACCTTCAGATGGGTTGATTACTGTAGAACAGGTAGGGAAGTAATTTTTATTATAAAACCGGCAGTTTCTTCTTAGGTGGTGGTGAGGCAAAGGCAGTTTTCAAATATATGGTTTTTTTCTTAAATCTATGTTCTATTTGGGAAAAGTTGTGGGTTTAAAATTCCTTTTAATTGCCATGGCCTAAGGTTTTTCTTTGTTATACTTGGTTATCTATCCTGTTAAGATCCAGTGGTATTCAAAAAGCATAACTACAGTAGAAACAGATATGTGAAGAAGTTATTACACAAAACCATCAAATTCATTCCTTCTAATTGTATTGGGTTATTTATGAGATGTGGGCTGTGTTTAGGGATACCAATGCCTGCCTGCCACCCACCCCATTCTCTCACTCTCAGGGTATATTAGTCACTAACAGAATTGCTAAAAAAATCTTCTAAACTGACTTCATAGTTAAAGTCTCTTTTGCATCATTTTGAACTCTGCATATTGGGATTCTACTTAAAGCTCTTCCTTAATTAGCCTTCAGAGTCAAGAGTTCTGGAAGTCAAATATGCTGACTAGTCTTAGTTTTGTCTTCCTCCTGTCCATTGTTACGAATATTTTTAATGTAATTTGACTGTATCTTTTTCCTCTGATTTTTTTTGGTATGAGAGCTCAGAAATGTTAATATGCCATCTGGGTCTCTTGCAGAATGTTCAGTTCAGTGTTTACAAGAAATTAGATTACCACAGGCATTTATTTGGGAAATATTTTGTTTATTAAATTTCTGTTTTAATTGATGACCTTTTCATTTCCATATGTTTCAACAAAACATAGAAGACTGCACAGAAGACTGAAATATGAAAGACCAACTACTTTTTAACCTCTTTTTGTTTCCAACAGAAAACACTTACATAGTTTTGCCTTAGGTGTTAGAACTTTACATTTTAAAACAAAAGGTAGTATTACGTACTCTAGATTTTATTTCTTATCTAATGTCGTGATGCCATGGAAATAGTGTTGGTGTCCTTATTCTTGCATTGTCTCCAGTCCTCATGTTTTCATCTGGTTAACAGCTGTGCCTGTATTGTTGCTGGGGTCTGGAGGGCAGATATCCATTTCCACTATTATGTTCCTTAATCTGCACCAAGTCAAAGAGGAGTTGGAGTGTTAGAATGAGTCAGTTCTAACTGTAGCATCTCTAGCTTTGGAAAGCAGACATTGATAGGTGCTCTTTTAGAAATAATATATTATTAAGGAAGGAGTTGGACTTCCATGGTCCTTGTGGGTCCCTTCCAGCTCAGGATTTTCTGTGATTCTGTAAAGATACCTTCTTTTCCTATAGATGCTTCTTCAGCTTGTTTATGCTTCAGATGTCTTTCTGTAAAACAAAAGGCTATGTTCTCATTTGAAGAATGCTAATGGATAAGAAGTCAGTTTGAAATCCTGATTTTCCTCAGTCTTGCAAGGAAATACACAAAGAAAAATGTGGCATTTTCTCTGTACTTTTGTAACTTAAAGTCATTACAGTGTTTTGTACAAAAAAGGGGGGCTTCATCAGCATTGACAAAATATGGCAATGCCTTAACTACTGGGCTTCAGACTTATTAAACACTTTTCAGTGTTGACAAATAAGCAAATTGGATTTTGTTACCTTATGTGTGTAGAACTTTTCTTTCAAGCTGGCCATTCTTTTTCTTCATTTTGTAACTATTGGAAAAGATTCAAGAATACAGAGAGGAAAAAAAAATAAGAGAAACCTTGGTCAACTTGCCTTGAGCCAGGGTTAAGTCATTGTTGAGAAAAATCTGATAGCACCTCTTGGCCAGTCTGGAGGAAGGAACATTTAGCTCTTCCTCAAACTCCTGTTTATCTCACCTGGGAAGTTTTAAGACAGTTTTGGGAGATAAGCTTGCCAGAGCAGTGTGCCAAAGTGAGAAGAAGCAGGCAGCAGAAGTAAAGACTTAGTTGTCTCATGGCCTGATTCTTGCCCTCAGCAGCAAGTGTGGCTCTGTATGTTGTTGATTGTTGAATTAGTAAGATTCACCTGTTATATTCTAAATTTCTGACCAAGAACTGAGTTATGGTAGTGCTGCTTCTAGCCTGTGAGTTTAGGAAAGACTCCTGAAGTAGATTTTAAATAAGGGCATTAAGTATGTGCCATGTATTTTAAACAAATTAAGTGTAAAAAGGGATTTAGACCTTGAAAGTTGATCAGAATTAAGAGAAAATACCCAACAAATAAGACAGCCTATGCTTTGTGGAATGAGAGTGTGTGGATCTGTAAACTTCCAAACAGATTTAAAAGCTTTGTGTTGTAATAGAGCTCTAGAAAATAATTATAAGTGAAAGTTTAGTTACTACAACGTCATCATTTTAAAATTGTTTCTAATGGTCAACAGCAATTATGCAGAATTCTGGAATGTTAGAAATTTGTATTTATCTATGTATTAACTAATCTAATGTAGATTTGTTTCCCTTCAGTACAATTTTTGGAGTTTGAATTTCATATCTTAAATATTTTTTAGGGGTTTTTTTTCTGCTGTTGTGCTTTAGTGGACATTTTCTTTGGGGTTTTAGGCAAGAACATAGGCAAACAAGAAGGATTCTGCATTTCTTTCCTCTGAAAATCAGAATTGTCACTTTCTTCTCTTAAAATCTGAGTATGTCCACCACCGACAGATAACCAATTTCATGTCCTTTATACTTTTGGACTTTTTAAAAGAATATAGAACTATCCCTGTAACCTAAAAAATATGAGTATAATATTTGTTATCATTAAAGTAATTGTTTGTTTATTATAGGACTTGAAGTTGCTTTTTGCTTGTGCCAGTGACCCTTCCAAACAGGGGAGGATTGCTGCTTTGAACTGCAAAATATTTGCATATATAAATAAATTATGTATATGTAATTTCAAATGGCTTAGTAACTTTTTCTTTCCTTTTTAGGTTAAAAGTATTGGTGATTACTTTAAGCATCATCTGCTGCAATCAAGGCACAGGGGTGCATTTGAATTGGCATATGCTGGCTTCGTGCAACTTACAGAAAGGCTTTCCAGGTAGAAGATGGGCAGCTTACTCTGTTTTTAGTATAAGTTTTACCAAGTTTTGGCATCAATCCTGAACTGGCTGTGCAGGCAGATGCTTGCTTTCATGTGGATTTTATTTAAGTTTGGTGTAGGCAGGATTATGAAAGTTACATGATGTCTGTGACTTGGACTACAGTACTTATGGTTAGAGATGGTGCTTAGGCATTGAAAAATGATACAGACATATAATGCTTGCTGCATTTTTCTTCATTTCTGGCATTTTAGTTTTTTGAACAGCTCTTGAAAACTCTGGGGAAAAGTAGGAGTGCAGAGTTCTTCCATCTCACTCCCCTTTTCTGGTCCTTTATGAAAATGTATGCCAGACTTTTTGCTTTAGCCAGGACATTTTCTTGGAAACTTCTCTTACCTGTCACTGAGTTGGTTATTGTGACATTTGGAAGACTACCTGACAGTGATATGCACTCTGGCTTTTTTTCTTTTCCCTTGTAACTTTATCATTTCCTAGAAGAACTAAATGAACAGAATTGTCCTGAGGTCTGGGCAAGATCATTGGAATTTCCATTACATGCTTAGTTACTGATTTCAAGGGCTGGTTATGTTTCTTTGTGGTATACAGTGTTTGTATCCCATCCATGTTTAAGACAAATTAAAATTTCTGACTAGGTAGAGTTTGGTAGCCTTTTTTTTTTTTTTTGGTTGTTTTTCTTTTTAAATATGGAAGACCAGTCAGATTTTCAATTTGAAGCACCTGTATTTTCACACCAATGCCAGGTTAAGTAACCAATATTCCCCTTTTGCCCCACGTCAGCCAGTTTGAGGTACAGATCTGTTTCTTCTTTATTTCATACTGGAAACAGTTTTGGTGCTTTCAGTACAGACTGGCTGGCTGATCAGGTTCACTGTGTGTCCCCTCAGAAAATTTTCCCTACAGACCTGAGGCTTGGTGTCTGCTAGAGGTTGCTGGGTGAGGCTGCTGCATCCATGTAGCAGCACTGCTGCAGTAATGGTATTTGACACGTGCTGGTGTTCATTCTGTGTGCCAGTGGGATGTGAAACTGCATGCCATGGTTTTCTTGGTCATCTCTGGTTCCAAGGTACTTTTTTCCAGGTGATAGCAATCTGAGGGGTTTCAAATTGGCTTGAGGAGTTTGTTGAACGCTCACACAACCTTGCTTTACACTTGGTTGTTTACTCAAAAAGAAAGAAACTCACTGCTTATCTTTTTGCCTGTCCATATGTTTTGTATACACTTGTTTAGATACCGGGGTGTTCTTCTATGCCATGAAAATTTGGTTCAGGAAGTTCTAAAGTGATGAAAGTTTTCTCCCATCAATGTGAAGAGAGAGTCTGGCCATCAGAGTAATAGAGTTTAAAAAAAAAAACAACTAAAACCAACCAACAAACAGACCTTTTACTACCATGAATCTGTTTGAGTGGAGAAAGGAGCTAATCCAAACAGGCACAGCCCCACTGGTCTGATCTCAGTCAATATGCAGGACTGCCTTGTAGCAAAGGCAAAGTAAAAAGCAGGGAATAATGGAAAACAGAAAACACGCAGTCAGTTTGTAGCAGACTTGCTGTTTTTCTTTGATTTTCAGTTTTTAAATTCTTTTAAAAGCTGAGGCAAATAGAGTAGAGCAAATCTACCCAGACTTTGGAAAAATTGCTGATGGGTTTGTTGCCTTTCCTGCTTTCTGTCATTGTATTTAATGGAGCACAATCCACTTAACAGCAGCCTTATGTTAGGTTGAAAAATGATGAGCCAAGCCCAAGAGAACTCTTCTTGCCTGAAAATCATTCAAACATTAAGTGATATGTATGAATCATCCAAAATAAAAGCTCTCCAAATTAAGGCAGTTTCCTCTTCTCAATTAACACTTGTCCATTACAGTTTTTTCAGTTATCCATACTGCTTAGCATTTTAAAAGTTAAGGTTTTTCAAGTAGAGCAAGTGTTCCTTTGGGAATAAAAGATTTATAAGAACTGGAGAGCAGCTCTGTGGACATACATTCGTTTCAACGAAAGGCAATATTTTCCAGGAACTACAGGTCTCAAGGTTTATATTTGTATTTAAAACAAAGGAGAAAGGAGACTGATACCAGAACAGGAAATGACTCTTTGATTTGGTACTCCTGGGATAGGAGGAGTATTTTGAGACTCTCCTCCAAAAGGGGCGAATTAGGTCTCGGTGAATGCAGCTGCCTTGCGGGTCTGTTGATTATCATGGAGTGTTTCCATGTCCCCTGCTGCAGCTGGGGGGCTCCATTCTGCCTCCATTGAGATTCTGAGGGAATCTCAACTGGCCTGCCTCTCTCCATAGCTGAGGGGCTCATGGGCAGTCTTGAAGCACATGTGTCAGAATCTGTATTCATTTACTGCTGTGGCCACAAATTCCAGAGGAGAAAGCTTTTGTCCAGGGCAGCTTATAGTAATGTACAGCTTAGCATACCTTGTTGAACAGGATTGAACTCAAGCTGTGCAGGAACATCTCTGACACTTGAATTTGTTCTTTCTGTAAAACACTGAAAAATCTGTCACTAAGGCTGTGCCAGATCCTTTTCCTGGACATTTATGAATGACTCCAGTTGAACACAGTCCTTCACTTATTTATAGCCAAGCACTTTTTAAAAACTTCATGCTACAGTGTCTTTTATCTGAGCTTGCTTTTAGCTGTACAACCCTTAAACACCAGTCTTTATAAGAACCAAGAGCAGACTTTTTTCTGGACAGAATTATGGTATTCAGACCTGTTGGAGTTAGTGGTGAAAGAAAAATATTTCCTCTGCAGAGATTTCTTACCAACCTGATGAAATTGATCTGTCTTGAAATTTGGATGTAAATTGCTGAGTGTGCTCTAATATGCAAGTTACCATTCTTCTGTTTCCTTGTTGATACTCCTTCTGGGAGTGTAGTCCTGCCTTTGTCATGCCTGCTTAATGTTGCCTGCAGCTGCACCTTCAGAAAACCATACAATTACATAACAAGCAACATTAGTATCAAAGAAATAAGCAATGTGTTTTTAAAAAGAGTATTTCCTGTCAAAGGCCTGGAGAAATTAAAAAATGCTCATTTGATCTGATAACATGGTGGTTTAGGGAAGTCAGAAATCTGTTTTTAGCTTGAAACTCCTGTAATCCTTATTACTCAAGCAATTTCTCTGTCCCAAATGACATTTTGCCTGCTTTGCATTTCTTTTTAGTGATCTCTTTGCTGAGAGATCAGGTAGATTTCTGGAAATCTGAAATGGTATTGCATAGCTATGATGGTTGTGCTTTGCTTCACAAAAGTTGCAGAATGCAAGGGTAAGATTTGAGAAGAGTAATATCATACAGCACAATGTGTTTAGGAATAATTTATTTTGAACACTTAGATTTTTGATTGGAACCTTAACATGGTGAGCACTATTTTAGGGGATGCAGTAAGTTAGGTCCATAATAGTTTTCTGGGAAATTGCAATTTACTAAAAGAAAGATAAAGGATAAAAGTCATGCTTTTATTTCAAAAATGTTTAATCTGTCAGTATCAGTGAAAATTACTATCTGTACCTAGTCAGTGTCTGATCTTCTGTAGTATTTCTTTGGGGAACTGGGAATAGACCCCTGCTAATCCTTTGCAGAAAACTCTGCTTCTATCTCATTTTGTTGCTCTGAAGTGACTGTAACTCTTTACTTTGCTAGTCTGCTATGATCTGCCAGGAAGTCTTGTAAAATGCAAATATCACTAATGGGCTTTGTAGTGAAACTTAGCAAAATCATAAATAACTTTTCAGTGAAAGTGTAATGACAGATGTGAAGGAAAGAGTTGAGGGGAGAGAAATAAAGTGGGGAGAGAAAAACTATTCCTATATATTGAGGTGCTTGTAGCATTAGGAAATACATGACATAAGGAAGTATGAGATACAATGTTCAGGCACTGCTCAGGTTGAAGATGTGTTAATTTTTAACACTGTTCATACTTTCCCTCCTATTTCTTTTCCTGCTTGGTGTGAGAGAGAGGTGGGGTAATGATACCATCTTCCTGAGTTTTTGAAGCCACCCAAGGTTCTCTCTGCTCTGCTTTACTGATAGAGAAATCTCAAACCCTTCTCAATGCACCTATATAATCTGGAGAATTTTGTTTCATGTTGAGCAGATGCTATGAAAAGGAGGATCCAAGTGGAAGGACTTTGTAGTTTCAGAGGAGTTGTTCTTAAAAGCAGACTTACAACTTGAATTGTAAATGTGTTTTTAAGGTTAGATTCTGGTCTGAGAAGTACCAGGAGCAGTATTGTGTCTATAAAAAAAGGGAATCACATTAATTATGTGAAAAAGTATATACTTATTGGAATACTGTAGGCCTATTGAGAGAAAAAAAATGGTGAACTTTTTCCCTAGATAGGAACTACTTACAGTGATTGGAAGCACTGAGTTCTTGATAGACTCATGTAGAAAAATGCTTCTGGTCATGTGATGTTTATGCCTCAAGGCACTTGCATCCAGGAAGGCCAAATTCAGGAGTGACCCATTGTTAACACACCATTTATTTCAGATAGGAGAAAATACAGATATATGACTTAGGGAGAGGAGTTTAACTTAGGATTGCCAGGCTTTTAAAGAACTCATTGATACTGACCACAGAAAGGGTTTGGGCCATGTATGAAATTGTTTTAACTGACTGATGAACAGACAGAAAATTGTGGGTTACACTTAATGTACTGCATCTTAAGTAATTTGTGTATCAACTTACTGTGTTATATTTTCATTATCAACAGTATTTGTTTGGTCTGGTAGAAATAATTAGTATTTTATTCTGGAAAACAACATTTGATCTTGAGGCTTTAATTTTTTATTGTTAAGTTTCACTATTCTTAAAATTTAGGGCCACCTGCTTCTTATGACAATATTCTTCTTGCCAGACCACAAGGAGACAGGGCTGCCAAATGGAAGGGAGTAGTCATCTCCATTGCAAAGTCAATAGTCTCTAATGTTTCTAACACTACAGCACTAACTCTTTCACTTTCTAATAAATAAAAGTGCATTGGTGGGTGACTGAACAAGGTAGAATTACTTGTGGCAGGATCAAAGCAATATGGCTTTAAGGGAGTCTGAAGTTTGTTTGACTTCAGTATGCTTCTCCTCTTTCTACTAATATTGAGAGGAGAAAAATCCCTCCGTTTACTTAAGAATAAAATATTCAGTGTGCTACACAGCAACTTCTAAATATTTCCTTAATGCTTTACTTGGTGTTCCTCTGCACCCCAGCAGGTGTAGGTATTTCTCATGGGGTGTTTGTGTTCATACTAAGATAACATACTGAGGAGAGATGAGCACAGTTTTCTGCATGATTGAGTGGAGACATTTAATTTCTGCTTAGCTAGGGAGGTAAGACCAGGTGCCTCCATGATGAGAAGGAGCAGATTTTGCAGAATGTGTTGATGTGGATGAAGAGAACTGCAAAGTTGTGTCTTAACTGCTGAGACTCGTGGAGGAAATCCGTGAGAAGTTTTGTGTGGTCTCAGTCCTAGAGTTGTGTACCCAAAAGTGAGCAAAGGAATGCATCCTGAGAGCAAGCAAGGGCAAGCCACTTAGCAACAAAAGAAAGAGTAGTTAAAGAGAAGAGAACTCACTGTGAGTTTCCAGGTTAATCTGATTGCTTCTGTCATAGGCTTGGGGCAGGAGGTGCCTTTCTTTTATGCTGTGGTACCAGGTGACGTATCACTTGCGAAGCCTGGTTCCTCTTGAACTCTGGACTGGTGGTTTGCATTCTGACTGCCCTTTTGAAGGGGTGCTGCCCTTAAAAATGGGAGAATACCTGGCAGCAATGTAGGAAATGTGGTGGAAATCCTGCAGGAATTACTGAAGAGTAAGATGTGTCCTGTGTCTTCTGCTGACCTGTCTGGTAGTTCCTGTGACCACAGTTTTCTGCGTTACTAATTTTCTGGGTTTTTTTGTAAAAGAAGGAAAGGAGTGTTTCACTGCAAATTAAAGCCTCATTTATTGTTCATGATCAGGTTTTTAGCCAATGTAAATTCTTGCTTTGATAAGAGGAGGATGAAGAAGGGACTAAATGCGCACCTTCCATTAGATTTTGGTTTTCACGTCAGTACTTGCTGCCTTTTACCTTTTCTTTTAAATTCTTTATTTCAGTCACCCAGATAGAAAACTTGATTGTAGTCTTACCATAAGGTCTCACTACTTAATCATGGATTTAATTGTCGCTTGTATTTTTAGGTAAGGCAAGTCCTGCATGGTTGAGATAATTGCAGTTGTATTGCCCACAGTGATGAATTATTTCTTCTGCTCTGAATCATGTGTCAAACCAGTGTGACAGGTTTTAATAACAATGTCCTGTTAATAGAAATGATCCTTTTGGAACATTGACATAAGATTAATGGGCTGGTGTTGCACACTGAATATGTTACATTTCATTGAACTGAACAGCACCAGTAATTGAAGCAGACTTGAGTTTTTTCTTGTCCTTGGAAGTCCTTTGCCTTTCAGGCAATGCTGAGTTTTATAACTGCAGAGGAGGAGTATTTGATGATAGGAGAGCAGTTTAGGTGCTTTATGAAAAGTTTGACTTAGTATTGAAAAGAGCACTATGTCTTGTTTTCATTCCTTCCATTGCTCTGAGGTTTGCAGGGTTATTTTCATAATGTGTACTTACTTTGAGGGGCTTCAGTTTCACTGGTTACAAACATGGTTAGTAGTGTAAGGGTCACTCATCAGCTACTGTGTGGCAACAAAGATACGAATTTGTGAAGTGTCACTTCCTACACAGTGGCTGATGTGCATATGTCTTTTTTTCTCCAGAATATGGTAATAATTTTTGGCAGAAGAGAATTGTTGCAGTATGGGAGCACAGAACCTTGTTTTCTGCTCAGTCAAATATATTTTGCTCATGGCATTTAAAAAGTAGGGTTAATATAATTTGTTCCAACACTGGAAAAATGTACCATTTTTAAAATTAATCTTATTTCATAATAAAAATCTGTTTATGTGCTTGGAGGTGTTAACATACAGTAAGAAGTGCTTCTTAAGGTCACTAAATGCTTTCCTTGACTTTGTCTGGTTTTCATTCACTTGTTTCATGTTTCTTACGTATCTGTTTGGTGTAGATGTAACAACGAGAGTCTGCACAAGATGCCAGAGCAGTGGCTAAGCTGTGTATTAGAAGAAATCAAATCTTGTGATCCTTCTTCCACGCTGTGTGCAACCAGACGGAGTGCAGGAATTCCATTCTACATACAGGTACCGGCTAATGTCACTGCCTCTGATTTAAAGGTATTCTCCAGAAAGGACATTAAAGAAAAGGAAATTACATATTTACTCCAGCCCCTTCTCACCAAAGTTGTTTTTTTCCTTTTTTTTAATATAGGCTTTGATGGCCTTTGTGCAACCAAGAAGCTGTTTGTAGTTTAACCATGCTTGGCGCCACAGTTCGATTGACTCTTGAGATTCTTGGTTTGTGGTAGATTTCAATGGCATTTCTAAAGACTGTGTTTAGGCTTTGTGTTACAAGTGTAATAATTTTGGCAAATTCATAGATTAATTCACAGATTAAGTTAGGCTTTGTTAACCATGTAACTATGTGCTACTTCAGTGCAAAGTGGTAGGGTGGTTAAATATGAACAGACCTTCACAGAATTGTAAAATGGTGGCCTATTAAATACTGCAAAGAACTTGGGAAGGCCACTCAACAGCAACAAAGCACAAGTAATAGTGTCACACTAACTAATGTTGACTGGCAGTCTCAAGTGCAGTGAAGGAGTAGGTGACTGAAGACTTCTGTCTGTGAACGTGGGGCCATGCTCCCACATTCTTCCCACTCCCTGTGTTACCTTCAGCTCCATTAATCCCAGCCTCTGACTTCTGCCAAGTTCAGAACTGATGGCAGGATGGCACTGTCTTGTTTCTGCTTGAAGTGTCACCTCTTGCTGAGTATCCCACATTAGTATGCAGCAGCTCATCTACATCCTTGTGGGGTCAGTCACTGCAGGGTTGGTTTTGCAGATTACATTTCACCTATTTTCATTCCTTTGGTCCTTAAAGCAGCCATATTTGCTTTCCCCTAAATTAACCTCCTTGATCTTGATTTTCAACCAGTTTTCTATGACAGGAGTCCAAGAGTAACTGTATGATTTGTAACTTTCTCCACTCTCTGAAGTACAGTCTCAAGCACGTTCCAGGGATCTGAGGGACTGCTGGGAGCAAGCTCTCGCTGCCAGGATAATTCATCTTGCTTGTTTTCCACTCTGAGTTTGCCATGAGAAAGTTGAGGCAGCCGGCTTCTGTCTGACCTCTTATGTCAGTCACAGCCTGCTCCCTGCTTTGCTGGATGTGTGTGCAAAGCAGCAGAGAGCAAAAGTAGGGCACTGGTTTTAGAGACATTTTTCCTGTTCAGTTTCAGCAGTTAAGTATCTTTCTCACTTCTAAGAGTAAGTTATCTGCAGAAGGAATTCAGTGATTTCATGTTTTCTGGTTTTCCCATTTACACCACCCAGTTTGAATCTGGTGGACATTATCTAGTTGACAATGTGGGGAAAAAAGCATGTTTGAATCAATTTTTTTATGTAAAAAGTTAGGTTGCTCTAAGGACTAGGTGGACCCAGTGATATCTCACTGCAGAAAACCTGTGTAGTCTGCAGTTGGCCTACTGACTCCGTAGGACAAAGCTTGCACTGTGCCACAGCTCTGTGGATAAACAGGTCAGAGGCTTCTTTTTTGACAGCTCTAGAAGAGTACAAAGTCTAGGGAAATTAACATTGGGATTAGTCTGAACTAAACTATTTTCAGATGATAATTTTGTAGTAAAGAGAGGTGGTAGTGTTCATTGGCAGTAGTTTTGAATGTGCCCCTAGACTCAGTTAAATGCATTGAACCTTCAATGCCATGTGGCATTTGGATAATAAAAATACAAGTTGTAATGTGTATCCTAACAGTAGTAAAAGAAGGTTATTTTATTAATGCACTGTGGCCTCTTTGCTATTTACATCCTGTGATGTGTTCTTGTTAACCTAAAACACATCTGTTTTAATGAGAATATGTAATTTTTAAGGTTGTAACCGTTCCATGACCTCTTTAAAATAAGAATGTTATTACTGCATAGTGCAAAGGTGCAGCTCCAGTTTGTGAGTGGGAAAATATGATTTTCAGCTTTAACATTATGAAATTTTAGTCTTCAGGTCATTTCTCCTCTTTCATACTTCATGAACACCTTTTTTTTTTTTTTTTTTTTTTTTTTTTTTCCCACCTGCCCCCTCTGTTTCTCCTATCATTAAAGATACTGATAAATTGACAGAAACTACTCCTGGGTTTCTATCTAAATTCTGTAATTCATTTGGTTTTTACTGATCCTGAACAGACTCTCAGCCCCAAAGCACAAATGGATAATAATCTTTTATTGGCAATAAACGATTTATGATTATCCATTTGTCCTAACTTGGAAAAAAAATCACCAAGAGCTGCTAGATAAAGAGAGAAAAACTGTTCTAAATTCAGTCCTAAATTTTGGAGAAGTAATTTAGAGTATTTTCATCTCAGCTGGATGTCATATCCACTGAGATACTGTTTGGAGATGGATGCATCTCTTCCCTTTTTTCAAAAATGTTCTGCTTGTTTTATCCTGTATTGTGAACCAGAATTTATTATTTGGCCAGCCCTTGTCATCTCAAATAGGTGTTATTAACCTAAAAAAAATTCCATACTAAGAAATGTAAGTATATATAGTACAGCAGATACTTTTGCTGTCCAAAATGCTATTGAACATTTTGAACTAAGCTGAGTTGAAACTGAAACTTGAATTTTTTGCAAATTTTTCTTAATCATTCTGTATGGTCAGAGGCTAGGCTGTGGTATGGTAAATACGTAGAGGAATGAGAGCAGAACTGGTGTGTACAGAAAAATGGCTAGAGACACCTGATTTTAAAATTTTTTTTTCTCCTTTCCGTAGGCTTTGTTGGCATCAGAACCAAAGAAGAGCAAAACAGATTTGCTGAAAATGACAATGAAAGAATTATTATCTCTGGCTACACCTTTGAATGAATCTTTAAGTGTAATTCCACAGGTAAAATTCAGCCTCTCATCAAAAGGCAAATGTCAGAAGTGTGTTTATGCTGTTTCAAGCAGTTAAAAAAAGCGTATATTTTTAATGAGGATATTCTGTTCTTACTATCCATAGCTAGATTTTAAAATGTGTTTGCATGTGCAGAGCTTATGAAGTTACTGTAAAACCTACTGAAAAATGGATTGGGCATAATTCCATAGTTTTTCTCTAGTACAGCAAATGAAGTCATATATGAGCAATTTACTGCCTAGAGTATGTTTCTAAACAGATAGATAAGTAACTTCCTTCTTGCACGTTTGTAAATGAACAAGCAAGCTTTGCTTACATTTAAAGTAAATAAATGAGTTATTTTTGCATGAATCATAGTAAAACACTACATGAAAACTGATTTTAGTCGTACTTAGTAACTTCTGAAACTTAAGTACATACTTTTGGAATACTAAAAAACTTATTTTAAAGGCAAGACCTTTATCTTCAAAATGTTATTATTTACTTTCTGTTTGTAAGTGCAAGATGTAATTGGTTCACAATACACAGAAGGATGCCCTAATGACTCTGCCAGATTTTCTGTTGGTATAAATTTATGTAGCCTTGTCAAAGTCTGTGAAGCCATGTGTATTACCACCTTCCCTTACAGAGGGTAGAGAAATATCAGAAAATGCTCCACAGGGTAAAGCAAGCCTAGCTGTCAGTTTTAGCTTAATATTGCCCTCCTGTGAGTTGTAGTTTATTTTTTCTCACAGTATCTACAGCGTGTCAAGAATGTTGGAAAAGATGATTCTGAACTTCAAAAGTTATTTTTACAGCCATGATAAGCTAAGGATAAAAGAATGTTGGCTTCACTTGCAGTGCCTGGACTATAGTTGTTAGAGGAATATATTTTAAAATGTAACTGTTATTAACAGCATTTACTGCACCGCTATTTTAATGCATTTTTAAGCAACAGTATTTCTTGTGTTTAATATGAAAATAAAATGCTGTAAATGTGCTGTAAATGTGATTGTTTTTGCTTTGCATGTTCACTGTTGTAATCACATAAACTAAATTTAAGATTTCTATTAATGAATTTATATTTTTTTGTATATTTCTTTTCCCACCACAGGTTCATGCTTTAAATATCCTCCGTGCACTGTACAGGGATACACGTTTAGGTGAAAATATCATGCCTTATGTTGCAGATGGAATAAAAGCATCAATTCTAGGGTTTATGTCACCTGTCTGGGCAGTAAGTTAATTCTTAATTTTGTTTCTCTAGTTTAACATGATATAGACTGGTCCTGTTCAGTGAAGCTTTTGTCATGTTTATAAATGGCAGTACTACAGTTTCTGGAATGTAATATTTTAGTGTACAGTCATAATTTTGGTCTTATTTTTCTGGTTTGGTTTAATTTTTCTTAATGTGAAGTGCTGACATCCACAAAAAGTAGGGACAAAGATTCCCTTATAGGTTAAAATCTCTGGCTGTTAAATTTTGAGTCGGTGCACTTGGCTGGTAAGAAGTGCATTTGCATTCAATCTGCCTGTTCCTTTGCTCTTCAGTTAAAGATCCCATATGGCATATTCAGTAGAACACTTCATGATCTGCTGTGCATAAGGGTGAATGCTTTGAAGCACTAAAATCTGGATGTATTCCTTATAGTAAAGATAGATATCTCCAAAGAACCTGAACTTTGCAGTACTACCATCTTCATTGGAAGGATGCTCTGAATTAATAGTTTCCATGTGCTGGCCTGTAGCGTGCTTTTCTCTCAGCAGTTGTTGTTTTTGACTGTACATTAATGGCTGTATTAAAAAAAAAATGTGCATTTCAAAGGGATTTTTAAAGCACAGTTCTTGTTTTTTCCTTTAGGTACGAAATTCATCTACACTTCTTTTTAGTGCTCTGATTACAAGAATTTTTGGAGTTAAAAGAGGGAAAGATGAAAATTCAAAAAAAAATAGGTAAACTTTACTTTGTATCGGTTACAAGTCTACGAAACGTGGCCTTAGCCGACAGCAATTTGAAAATGTTGCTTGCTTTATGGATGTATTTGAATTATGAACATCTGTCTGTGCTGAAACCATGCTGCCAAGAAGTAAGTGGTAGGCCCAAAAATATCTGCTGTTAAACACAGAGTTAATTGGTACTCATGTGCATTTTCACAGGAGTGGAATGTTGCTGAGAGGTTTTGCTACCAGTGGCTCTTCTGAAAGCCAGGGGCTCTCACGGTCACAGAACAGACCTGTTGGTCTTGAGACCAAAGAGAAAGAGGCTAAAATAAAAGAGGAACAGTGGTTACACGTGTGTTCACTTCCTTCTAGAGCAGGTCTGGAGTTTTATCCCTACTAATTTGAGATTTTCACCTTTAGTCTTCCTGCTCTAGAACACCGTTCATATCTCTTTCCTCCAAGCTCCAAAAATTGCATCTTGCAGAGCCATTTCTCTTCCAAGGCATCGTGTCCTTGCATTCTGTAGTCCTGCTTCAAATCCCTTACTATTTCACTGTATGTAAAAGAGTCAGTTCTCCTCTGAGTCAAAACTCCCCAGTCCTGCACATTCTGGTTTCTTTGCACCCTCCAGTTACTGCACAAGGACCCCCATGTTTTCTTTGGCCTCTTCCTTCAGCTTTTTCAGCAAACGAAGCATATCCATGCCCTATGCTCTGCAACTGAGGTTTCTGCTCTAGGAGGGATGTGAAAATAACCCTGGATGTAGAATAAACTCATTAAAAAATATTCCTGGGTAAGCCTGCAGGGCCACAGAGTGGTCACGGTATGGATATTATGGTAACCATTTCAGAAATTCCTAATGGATTTTCACATCACAGGCAAGGCATGCAGTTTCTGAAAGAAGGCAATTGTTACAATTTACCTTCAGAAATTCCACCCTTTTTATAGTGGTTCTTTACTGTTTATCCATGTCACTAATAAAATTTTCATGCATATTTTGAAAAACTAAATGTCTTGGGATGATACTGGTCTGTCGTCTTTTAGATGCTACATAGGTGCTATTTTTAGCTGTGTGAAATGATTGATTTCAGGTGTCACTTGAAAAATTTAGTTATTGTGCATGTATGAACATGAGGAAGAAATACAGGTGGGAAACTGGAGGGAGATTTCCTTTGGAAAATAACTCTTTCCCCAAAACAATTTGAAATGTTAGCTGCTCCATTGCATCAAATTATTCTTGTTTTGTCACATACCCAAGTCACTTCTAAATTCACTCCTGTGACCCTCCTGAAGCCCAAGCAAAGCAATAAAAAGTGCTTTTCATTTCTTGCCTTCCTACTTTGGTTTTATAATAGCATTTAAAGTTGCTTTTTTTTCTTCTTATATTGAGCCCTTACTGAAAGAGATAGACACCCTGCTTTTTTAAACTTGTATCTTTGGGAAATACACCACACCAACTTTTGCAGTGGGGAGGCAAACTGACTTCTCAAATGCATGCAGTGTGATGATCTGTGGGATCTGAGATTGCTCTTTGTGAAGCTGCAGAAAGTAATGCATTTGAGTGTCTGTTGGGGATGGGAGATACCAGAGCAAAGGGAATAAATCCTTTATGTAGCTGAATTAAATTTATTAATAACCATGTTAATTTTTATGTAAGTGGCCCAGTTGACTTGCTTATCTGAAACTTTTGTTTGCAGTAATTTCTCTTTAGGCATTTTGACCAAAAGATGTTAAAGCTGGGCTGGCTTTCTTCAGCTGTTCATTTAGCAGTTGTGCATTAAACGTTGCATATAATCACTTACTGCTGTTTTCCATGTGTGCTTGTCAAAACTGTGACAGAGGGATTAGGAAAACTCTTCTTAAGACAGGCCAGTGAGATACAGGAGGTGTGAAAACAGGCAGAGATTTGGTTTGTAGCTCCTGTCTCTGCAGGAGACCCCCACAGGTGAGTGTAAGGTGCGTTGTGTTTGGAAAGAGAGGTCTGTGTTTCTGTGGCTTGGCACCACGAGGTGTCACCGTTGCTGCACAGCTCCCTGCAGCCTCATGCCTGGGTGCAGCTGCGCTTGGCCGCTTCTCTTCAGGGGCTTTGAACTCCAGGAGTGTTTTGCTGGAACAGAATTCATATATTAAAACCTAGTGATTTTTTTCCCCACTTCCAAAGCACTGACATTTTAGCAGCTTGGATCTATAGGAGCTTTTGTGAAAATGACCTGGGTTTAAGCTGCTTGTTCTGTTGCTTTGAGGATGTTCTGTTTGCATTAAGGAGCAGTCTGTCCAGAGACCAGCTCTCCTTTAGGACCCTGCCTAGGTCTCCAGTTTACATGATTTTAGATTAGGAGGTTAAATCCATCACTTTTGTGTCAGCATGGAGTTAGGTTATTACTGTGTTATTCTGGGCATCTCTCTAAAAAGGATGGACTTTGACTGGTTTCTCAAGACGAGTTCCTGTGATACTGATAGAATTGGGGTGGTTTGTGTAGACTTTCAGAAGGAAGCTTTGCTGGAGCATGAAATATGGATGCAACTTCTTAATTTTAGAATGGATGAAAAAGAAGATGGGTTGGTATCCTGGGATGAAAATGAATACATCCTTGGGTTGGAAAATTAATGTGTGAAAAACATCAACTGTGTGCAGTGTTGCAAGTAGAAGAGAGGGGAATTGTGTGCAGGCTGTTTACAGTGGTCCATGCAACTATATACATTGAGCTTTCTCTTCTAGTGAAAATAAAGTTAGAACTCTTCTCTGGCTTTTCCCTTTCTGAGAACTGAGACAAAACTTCTAATGCTGATCTAAGTGTGTGTGGTAGTGTCTGTATATAGGTGTATGTATGTGCATTTGGCTAAACGATGTTCTGAATTTCAGAGAATTTACATTTGTAAAATGGCCCAGTTAGCACTTACTTGTAGAGGATTTAGTTTAGATTTTATATACTTGATTTGGCAATACAATTTTCTTAAATGCCATGATCATTTGAAATCTGCAAGACTTGGAGTGAAATTCTAGCCACATTCAAAGTACTGAGGAAAGTTGGAAAGAAGTCTTTTCATTGTGCCCATTGATATTTGGTTACAGAAAGCATGTTCTGCACAGATAATCACGGTGTGTTTTAGAGAAAATACCCCCTTTCTGCAAGCCCTCCACAGCACAGGTTTTATGTTGGTTCAGTCACTCCCTTCATACTTGCTGTGTCTGCATCCTGGCTAAGGTGGGATCAGCTGCCAGCTGTTCCCCAGCCCCACTGCTGTTCAGCACTTGAACTGTGCCCTGGGATCTGCCCTCCACCAGGCAGTGACTCAGGAGAGGGTCCCAGCTTCCAGGCACATCCTCCCTCTGGCTGTTCTGGTGTCACAGAATGACGTCAGTTGGAGGAGAGCTGAAAGAACAGCTTGTTCCAACGCCCCTGCTGTGGAAAGGGACACCTTCCACTCAAGCAGATTGCTCAAAGCCCTATCCAACCTGGCCTTGAACACTTTGAGGGACAGGGTATCCATAAATTCTCTGGGCAGCCTGCTCCAGTGCTTCACAGTGAAGAATTTCTTCCTAATATCTGATCTAATCCTGCCCTCTGTCAATTTAAAGCCATTGTCGATTCCCTACACACCCTTATGAAAAGTTCCTCTGCAGCTCTCTTGGAGGCACCACCCTGAGGGGCCCATTGAAGACCCAAGTACTGTACTTGGTTTAATGTGAATTGATTGAATAGGACTTTGGACAGCAATGAGTTCTGTAGGCCAATGATTATTTTGATAAAATAACCACTTCTTTTTTTCTTGTGCAGTCAATTTGCAATGTGGATTTGTTCATTTTGTGCTCTTCTAAAGAAGCTGGAGTGTAGTGTGTGCTTCAGAGTTCTGTTTCTGCCATGGTATTTTCTTTTTCATCTTAGTACAGTGCTGCTATTTTTGCTGTAGTTGATTGTAGGTTCCCATGTCAGATAAAAATTAGGGTGTCTTTATATGAAGCTATATATATATTGTGATGTTAATGCAGACCTGAAAATCAAAATGAAAATCAGGGTAATTTACACGTACAGTTAACTGAAATCAATTTTGAAATGTAATTAAATTTCTTGTCATAGAGGAACTATCTTCTGTCCAAAGGAGGTACAGTAATAATAGTGGTACTTTCATATATATGTATATGTGAGATACCTTTTTGTTATATAGTACAATGCTAATTAAAGCTGTTACATCTTGTCAGTGAACAAGACACTTATCATTAGACTTTTGATGAGACTATTCTTATCAAATTCCTGTGATTTCAGGCTTTTTAAAAATTATTTTTTAAATTTTTTTTATAATTCCCCCCCATCCTGTGGGATAAGCATGATCAGGAATTGCCTTTGAGGCAATTTGCCATTTAGCTTAAAGCAAGCTTCAGTCTTTACGGTAATAAAAAGATCGTCCTGGTTTATCTGAAAATAATTTTTTTTGATTTGGAGTATAAATGTTGCAGAGTCCTTAGGAAGAGTGACCAATGGCCTCAGGTATAGGCTAGGATTAAAAGAAAGAGTGGGAACTGGGGAGAGTTCCCTCTTTTTCTCACCTTGGTAGAGGAGGTTAAAAAACAGGGTTTTAAGCAAGGCTGAAATGGTACTTTGCAGACTGATGATTTTTATGTTTCATAACTGGTGTGTATAAATGTATGTATCTGCATTTTGGGAGGAGGGAAGCTCCTATGTATTTATAGTGTAGTGAAGGATAATGCATATGCAGGAAAATACTTAGTTTCAACACAGATTTCCTGTGGAGTTAATACTCATGCTGTTTGGAATTTGAGTATGAATGCTGCCATGTTTTCAGTGTTGGTTTAGATCTATTTGAAAAGAAAGCTCTTCTTGCCATCTACATAATACCTTGCCTTTATTTCATTTATAGCTGTCAATAGATGTTAATGACTTCAAACTCTGGAAAGGGGAAACCTATCTTTTTAATTACAATAAGATGAAAACTATGTAGATGTTAACAGGTTATGAAGATGCCCTGCTCGCTGTGAGGCAGTCAACATGCATGACTGCCCTCTGCTTTGTTTTTATTGCAAGTTGAGTATTCAGCACTTCTCAGTAAGTGGTTGCTTGCACACTTGAAGGTCACTGAGTAAAATCAAATTAACTTCTAAAAACACTTAAGTTGGTCTGTTTTTTCTTCTAAATTATATGCTTTTTCTTTAATGCTAAGGTTTTAAGAGCATAAAGAATCACATTTAATGCTGTGAAAAACTAGAGGAACACACCAGGAAGTGAATGTTCTCATGCAAACCCCTCTTTTCATAACATTATCCCTAAATCAAATGACTCTGATATCATCTTTCTTTTCTCTAAGCTACTTCTGAGTTGTAGCTTCAAGTACATAGACTACATTGTAAGGACATGATTCCTGTTATATATTCCACTCCTGGCAGGTTAACACTTCCAGTATTTCTAATTTAGCACCTGAAAATCTGTCTGACATCAAGGATGTTTTGTCAATCCTAACAGCAAGCTTCTTAGACTTTTTCAGTGGATCCTACTAAGCTCTGTAGGACTTCTGGGATGGGTCAGTGTTGCCCACAGAGGAGTGCCCAGTCCTGTTTTGGGGTATGCCAGAATAAACATGGGTGGTACTAATGTGATTGGTGCCACATCAATGTGGTAAAATGGGATAGCTCTCAGGTGAGTTCCCTGGAGGGGATGCCCACAGTGACTCAGGCCCTTAAATGCTCGTTGCTGACTTGGAGGCACACCAGTGGCAGAACTCTGTGTGCCAGCTGAGGTTCAGCTCGTGTGAGGGGTGGTGACCGGGGCCATGGCTCCAGGAATGCTGAGCCTCTCAAGCCGGCTCCAGCAGGGATACGCGCGTACGGCTCGATTCACAAAACCGCCCTCGCTGAGCTCCGGCCCTCTAGGGCTGCATGCTGTGCAAGGCTTGGGATTGCTTTATCTTGGAGCTTGGTAGTGATTCCCTAGTGGGTTTTCTCTGGCAGGGTTGGCCTGTTGCAGCTCTTCAGTTGAAATAGTGGCAGTGACAGTGAGGTTTCATGAGGTGACTGAGCCGTTTCAATGCCTCTGGTGCTTTTCCTCTGGCTCTTCCTGTGTCTCCTTTTGCAGACTGTTCCCTCCATACCACCTCAGTTGTTCTGGTGAATGCTTTCAAAGTAGTTATTAAGGATTTGTTGCAGTACGTTGCCTTGTTGAGGGGGTTGTTTTGGTTAAGAAAAAAAAAAAAATCCCTTTGCCCTTCTCTGTGCCAAAAATAGGCCACATTTATTTTGTTCAACTTTTTGTTTTTAATGCTCTGGCTCTCTTTTTTTTATTGACTTTGACAGATTTAGAAGACCTAATCTTAGGACTGTCTCAAGAAAACATGCAAAAGTTCAGGCTGACTCAGATACTGTTAGTCTTTTGCTGATTAATAGTTCAATAACAATAAGCTTGTTTAAACATTATTTTGAACAGGCTCCCAAAGTGCCTTTATAACAAGAGTAATGATGATAAGGTGCTATTAACTTTTAAGTTGAAGGTAAAATTTATGAAAGTTTTGTGCCGAAACAGAAACAAATTGAAAACAAGCTCCTAAACAAATCTGTTTCCCCCTGTGTTATTGCTTTAATTACTCTGTTTATTTTGCAGGTCTAAACTAAAACACTATAATTCCCTGTAGCAGAAAATAGGGACTTTTCTTCTCAAGGCGGAGGATGCTGTCTGTATGATTTCTGCTGGTTTTAAGAACACAGTGTGTGTCTTTGTCTTTTTGATAAAATACCTAAAATCTACAGAACCATTTTTACTTCAAGATCTTATCTTGTCTATACAGAGTCAGAAAAGCAATAACCCACATAAATCCCAGTCACATTTCTGGGGCCTAAAGCACACTTAAATCATTGGTGTGCAAATGGGTATCTCTGCTCTCCTGAACAGGGAGTATCTTCATAACATCCTGTCTTAAGTCAGCCCCAGAAAATAGAAAGCTGAATGTGGTCAAATGACCTGAATGAAGGTTTACCAAAAGTAAAACATCCTAAGAATATATATGCTGGCCCAAGGTAACTCCAGTTCATTCATTTGTTTTAAATAAATTAGAGGCATAATGATAATGTTTGTTTTTACCAAGTGAATAAAATGCATTCCATGAAACAAAAATTAGTGTAAACTAGCCACACGAGTAGGTAATTTAGTTTCTGCTGTAGTGATAAAAGTTTTCATTAGTATGAGTAGAGGTAATTGTTCTATTTTGATCTGTGCATATTATACATATCCCTGATTCATTAACTTCACTGTGCTAAGTAAAAAGCAGCTACTCCTCACAGAACACTCCCAGAGAGAAAGTGTGGATTATTGGAGCTGAAATTTGCAATTCTAAATATGTGGGAAGAGACTAAAGATAATAGTGTTATAGGCAGTGGTTGAAAGAATTCTTGGAGACTTTCTAGATATGTGTATGCATATCTCTTTTTTAGTTCTTTTTCTTTGTGTACATACATTTGTATGTACATATATGCACAGTTCAATGTCCTAGAAAAAGTTTGTTAAAAGTAATTAGGTGCAAAATAATTACTTTAAACTCTGTTTTCGATATAATTTTACATACATGCATGCATATATCTAAGGGTACATTTGTCTATGTGTATCAAAGTTGAGTGGTGATTAATGTGTTGATATAGGTGCCAGGTCGTATCTGTAATGTTGGTTTTAAGTGCTGGTCCCTTGTTTTTATTGTGAGCCCATTGCATGCATAGTTCTCTATTTAGCATCACAGCAGAAGTGCTCTTGCAAAAGTGCTCTTCACAAGTTACTTTACTGGACTGTGTGTTGCATAATTATTCCTCTTAAGTCATACTTCTCCTGATGTGTTTGTTCTGTGCAGGTGCTCTTTCCATACCTGATCACACAAAGACTGTAATAAATAGCAAAACAAGAGGTATAAAGAAACTTGTGCTTAAGAGATCAAAGCAAACCAGACCATGCAGTCCTTTGGAAATCTTGGCTAGCTCTCCTGTAAATAAAAGTGCCTCTAAAGCAGAAGGTATTTAACTACCATATTTATACAGGTTTTGATTGGCAGTTCAGTTATTAACCTCATAAAAACACAGCAACATAAACTAGTGCAAATGTTTATTCTAGCTCTTCTATCTGAAGGAAAATGAAAACCAAGACAGTGTCATGTTCTTTGTTCCTTTAAAGTATTTATTTTAGGTTTGTGTAGCATAAAAGAATGTTTTTTCTCAAGTCAGTGAACTTAAACTATTTTGCTTACTGTTCTGGGATTTAAGTGTTTTCTGATCACTAGCAAAACAAGTGTTAGGTTTATCGAAGGTACAGAGTCACCACATCTTTATTAAAGGTCCAAACCCCACATCTTTATGATGATGCTTCTTTCCCCTTCATAGTATTTTCCATTTCATGCAGGGTAAAAATGAAATCTGAATTGTATTTTGTAAGTGATTTGATGAGGTTACAGAAGAGTTGTGCCTCTTTGTCACGGAAGATGTGTCCTGTATCATGTTAGGTCTAGAAAAACAAGTATGCAATAATCTTCTGTATCTTGCTCTTGGGCTTATTAGCCAATGCATTACACCAGTTTTTTGGGGTTTTTTTAACAATTATTTTTTCCAGGCTTCATTGTGGCCTCCCACAAAATTACATGGCCATTTTGCCTTCTATGGCAGCACTAAGATTCTCTTTTGCGTGTAAAATGTTTTATTGAAAGCAGTTTGTCATGAGTCCTGAGATAGTATGTGATTTCAGGAATTTAACTCTTAGGTATATCCTTTAAAACAAAATTATCTGAGGCAAATTAAAATTTGTATATAATCTCTACTTCTAAAGGAGCATGCCTACTTCTATTGTCTCTGTCTCTTAGCAAGAATAGTGATGGATTTCTGGTGATTATCCAGAGGGACTGATAATCAAGAGCTTTCATAAATATATACTACTTCTGAAATAAATTCTAAGTGATTATTTTTATTTTTAAGTCAAGCTAGTATTTTAAATACTATTGTACAGTGTGGCAAAAATAATAGTTTGTGCTGAATTAAAGACTAAGTTACTAACTTAATAAAAACTGATGAATCTCAAGAATTTTGTTCTGAGCGGGATCTTTTGTTTACTGGACTTTCAGTGGATTGTGATGGCCAGCAAGTGCAGGAAGACAAGGAAAACACTGATCATTTAAGAAGGCAATGTTAAAGGCATGGTGACAGAGTGGGAAGTAGCTAAGTGGAACCATGCAAACTATAAAGGGATCTCTTTGTCCTGTTTCCTTGATTCCCATTGAGAGTATGACTGCTAGCAATTCTACATCAGGTCTGTGATGTCTGTGGATGAGTTAAAACCTCCAAAGTCTCAAGTAATTTCATAACTATTCTGAGTAACAGTGCTTCATTCCTCTTGCCCAGTTTAAAACTTAAGCTGTGATTTGTGATCACTGGTCCTTTCTGTACTCTCTGCAGCTACTGCAGGAAGATCAGTAGCTCCCTAGGCTTTGATTCCTTCGAGTGGTTGTAGGCTGCTGTTAGATCTACCCTGGACCTCCTCTTTGTCAAGCAGAACAAACCTGGCTCCTTCAGCATCTTCTTACAGGGCCTGTGCTATCGGCCATGCCCATCTGAGCAGCTGTTTGCTGGACCCTCTCTTGTGTGTTCTAATGTTCTCTGAACTTGGTAGCCCAGAACGTGATGGAGTATTCTGTGTGCAGCCTCACTGATCTGCTGCTGCTTTCATTCCAATGAGCACAGTCCAGTGTGTAGTTAGCCCTGTGAGCAGTGAGGATGTGCCCTTGGCTCCCTCTGAGCTTTGCATCCACTGTAATCCATATATTTTTTCCCTTGGGGCTGTTGGTTTCTGGGCCATTTGGTTTTCAGTCTGTACTGATGCTCAGGATTATTCATCCCAGGTGCAAAATCTGTAGTTTTATGAGTTGGTCTCCTTACTACCCCTTTTGAATAATTTTAATTTCAATAATTTACATATTTGCCTTTGTGGTTGTATAATATTATGCTGTTTTGTTGTGTTCTAAAATACTAGATAAAATTACCCTTTGAGTCAAAATACTAAGTTCCTTGAGTTTTGCTTCCCCTTTAGTTAGAACCTTTCTGTTTTCTGTACCTTTTTAGCTGTTACTCGTCCTGTCATGGGAAGCAGATGACTGTCATATAATTTAGTCCTATTAAAGAAGCAAAAATTAAATGTAATTCTTAAAGTATGTCTCAAATTAGCTTTGGTCTTTACCATAACCTCAGCATAAACCAATCTGCCATACTTTTTTCTTGGTATTTTTTGTGTAGTTGAAAAAAACCAGTTTCCTATTTATTTTGAGTTTATGCTTCTGAAATCTATCTTTGTTAGCAGGGAAATATACTTCCTACATTTTGAGATAGCATCTAACTGTTTAATAAGTGATAAGGGTCAGGGAAAGAACACAAATGTTAAAATGGGCAACTAAAACCTAGTCTAGTCAGGTTAGCCTAGTTAAGTTGCATTGTGGGATCCTTTTCTTAATTCAGTGATGTCAGAAGAAGCAAATATGTAAAATGCATATTGTCTATATAAATCTGTCATTTTGAAGGACAGTTTTGCCAAAATCTGTCCTGGTTTTCAAATTCTTTTAGCAGCAGTTGTCCTTGCAGTGCCAGGAGTATGTTGGGTTCTGTTTCTGCACTACTGCTCTGTAACATAAAGGATCATCTGACATGTGGTTAATGATTCCAATGTAAGGATTGGTATAACACAAGTAGATTAAAAATTCATCAAAACTATATTCTTGGTCCTGATCTAAGTGTCTTGTCTATATTTTTTTCACATTGCAGTTGTATTTTTTATTTTTAAATGTAGTGTTGTTTTTCCTTTTCAAATATCTGACCATGCATTTGTTAGCTGACATGAGATGTTAGCAGTATTTGTGTTTCAAAAAAACCACCAGAAATCTTTGCATCCCTCAGAAGATTGTCTCTAAATCTCACCTATGCTATACTCAAATATGAACATATTTGCTGCAAATGGTCTTTTACATGTCAGTTACTAAAAACAGCCTACAAGGTTATAATGCTTCGTTCTTCTGAAAAATGACTGAAAGAACAGAAGCAGGTAATCTCTGACACATGTCACAGTAAAATGATATGTATGCCCCAGTGTCACAGCAGAATTTTAAACTCCTGGAGTGTTCTCTTATGTACAGCACAGTTTTAAAAAGAACACTGCGACGTCCATGGTTTTATTCTTAAATGTATTTTTTAAATGCAGTTAAATGTCCACCTGCTTGTTATGTATAAAGGTGGAATATTTTGTTAGAAAGACATTAGTTAAATAAACATAGAAGTTAACCCTTGAGTTGTGTAGCATCCAGTTGTCACTGAGACAAGGACGATGTGTAATCACTGGAGATGTCAGAGTTTTCAGCATTTATGAATTGGTTTGATGTTATTGATATCTCCACAAGTAAAGCATATGAAAACTTTAAAGCACAGATTCTTGGCTTAATTTAAGCCACTCCAGGTTCTGCTCTGAAAAGCGATAAAGACAAAGAACTGGTGCTAAATGAATAGAACTGCTGGTTCTCGAGTATAATAAGAGCTTCTTATTAGGGTTAGGTTATTTCAGAAAAAAGTGAAACTGATTTTGCATCTTTTCTGAAGAAGCTTTATCAACAATCTAAACTGTGTATCATGCTTAAACCAAACTTTCCCTTGAAGTTTTATAGACTTAGTCTGCATTGAGGTTTGTGTTTTTATTTAATTTTTACCCCTATCACTAGTTCGTTTTTTGTAACTTAGCTGTGATTCAGTTGTTTTCCGAGTGCTTGTTGCTAGCTATTAAATTCTGTCCTTCCTATCGTCACATGCCTTCAAAGTAACTTCTTTCCAATTGATGTGACTTCTATCTTCTGTGAAAGATTTTTCTTCCCCCTCTTTTGCCTGCTCCAGAATCTATTTAGGAGTTTGACTCAAGGGCACACAGGGGATTGTTAGGAGTGGTGGGTGTCGCTTGATTCCATATGACATGGTACAGAAGGTACCTCTGTATTACTGTTTCTTGTTAATGGAACATCTTTTCAGGTGGGGAGAACTGAATGAAAATGGCTAAGAGACTCATGTATGTGTCTCTACATAAACATTCTTTGTCAGTCTTTCTTCTGAGTGCTAAACCATGACTGCTGTGTCTAGCCGTCAAAATGAAACCTTTTGTGAATGGGTTGTGCTCTGTCATCTGGCTTTTGTGCTGAATTGCTTTCACCAAAAGCAGTAACATTGTTAAACTGAAAACTCTGAGACTTAAATATTGTATCTTCTTAAGTACTGCAGTATTCTGCATGTATGCAGTTCTTCAAATTATTTTTACAAGTGAATTTAGTAGGATATGAGTGCTTCCATTAGTTTCTCTCTCAGCCTTTCTACATCAAAGCATCTTTTTAATTACATAGTTGAATGACATTTTACATTGGGGAGAGGGATTTTATTGTAAGCATCATGAGCCCATTGATAACTTTCCTGTTTCATTACTCCCTCTCTCTGTAAATAACCTTCCACCAGTTCATTGTTTGGGTCTCAGTAATCCCATTTGAAATTCTGGATTGTGAAATGGTCCTTCTTCGAGTTACAAAGAGGAAAAAAGAAAATACTATTACAGGGTCTGTGGCTGAACATACTGTTAAAGATAATCTCTGAAGCAATATAAAAATAGTTTCAGCTGGCCATGGGGTAAAATAGTAGTATCTTAGGGCTCTTCTCAGTTACTTCTTTTATAAACACATTTTAGGGGGAGTAGATGTAAAATCTTGTCATCTGCAGAATGTTTGGTTTAAGACTTTAATTATGGTAGTTGTGTTGCCAAAAATCTGTTTGAACTATGTCAGTGACTAATGGGAAGGTAGTTATCTGTAGTTTTGATTTAAACCTGTTCTCTGTCAGATTCTGTCGTAAAGTAGGAAGAAAAAGTTTGTTTCATGAAGACTATTGACAGTGGCTTTTGGGTTGATCTAGTCCACATTTACTTGATATGTTCTTTTATAAATATGTCTTTTTTAAAGATGTGGTTAGCCTATTACTTGTGAAGCCTAACTCGCATTTGTGTGCCTGTGTACACGCATGAATCTATTTATATTGCTAGCATGCATGGGGCATATCTCAAAGTGCTAGTATTTGTTTTACAGAGGACTATGTTTTTTGGTGAAATTAATATAAAGTATGTGGCTTAGTGTCATGAACAGTTTTGAGGAACAAAACCGTTACACTTCTTTGTTCTTCCAGTCTGTTACAGTACACAAATAGTTGTGTGTACATGTTTCCAGGAGCAAAAAGCATGGTCAGCTTTAAAAAAATGAAACAATTAAATTTCTCTGTTCCATACTGTCTAGCTCTTTTGCTTCCTGCTTATTCCCAGTTGTGTGTCTCCTTGCCTTGACATCCCCAAGTAGTGGATTCACACTTAAATTAATGCTCTGTATTTTGAGCACACTTTTTAATTTTGCAGCACTTCTGATATAATGTGTTGTGTTTCTTGTTTCCCCTCTGAGCTGAAGGCCCTTTAACAGTCTGCTCAGACAGTTGTGTCTTCTTTTTTCTGAAAATGCCTGTGGACATCACTGTAGATACTGCCTGTCAGTGGTTTTGATTAGGCTGCCTTCTTCCATCAATAAGCTCTGGAGCAGTAAAGCAAGTAGGAGGTTTTGTAGGTTGTGTAAGTTACGCACTTTAGTAGTCATAATTTTCTTTTTCTGTCAAAAAGATTTATGAAACCATCCTAATTGCAAAGAATTTTGAGGCTTTGTAAGGATATTCAGTTCCATTATTTATTATTGTTTCAAATGTGGCTGCTGAATTTTTCATACAATAAAAATGGACCTGGTTAAAAGAGAGGACTTGTATAAAGTCCTCTCTTAAATGTGTAAGCAGTGGCCATCCATTCCATAGGAAACTTGACCCCAGTTCTGCTTTTGCATGTTGCATTCTGTAGCACAAGAGATGAAAATGTCACAGCATTTTTGGATAGAATTTTTTCATTTTAAATACTGAGTTCTTGGTGTTTACATAGGAAAATTCAGTAGGATGGGCTGTTCGACCTGATAGATCTTAGGTTTTGTGCTGTCTCTGGCTTTGCATCTTCAGTTTGCTACATAACTATATGTGCAAAAAAACTGAAGTAGTTTTGAGGATACCGTTAGAAAAAACTGCATGGGTGTCTTCTGCTTGAATAACCAGTTATTATCAATATTGGTGTCTTTAAACTACCCTCATTAGTGCTTCAGTTTATATTAATTCACAGTTTTAATACTTCCATGTAATTTTTTAAACTGCAATCTTTTTTTTGTAGCTACTTTATATTCCTTGCTTTTAGTTCTAGCTGTTCACTATATTGTATATATTCACAGAATTTTTCTTACTTGCCTTGGGAAAGTTTCCTGTCCCTCTTTGAACATTTGTTTCCACCTAACAGTCTGGTTTTGCTGTGTTTATTCTGTGGTCTGTGGCTAAGGCATGTTATGTTAGCTGAGTGCTGGAAGGAGCTGTGCTGATGTTTGCCATGTGCTCGTTTACTCGTGCATGATTTTTTTTTGTCTGCTTATTTTTACGCACATTCAGTCTTGCCATCCCATTGTGTTATTTTTCCAAACCTGGATTTGTCTGCTTATTGGAAGCTTTGCATTGGAGTCATGCTAACATGCTACATTTATCTTGGTTGATCTTGTGGCAAGCAAACTCTGCAGTTGGCTTTGTTTTTCTAAATGATGGCCTTTCATTTATTTATTTTTAAAGGAAGGCTTTTTTATTTGCATACCATATATGTCTAATTAGAGGTTCCCCAGGCTAACATGCAAGTGCTTCTTGCTTCGATGATGCTGAATGGTTTCATATAAACCATGAAGGCATCGTTTATCTGATCAGAAGATTGTAAAACAAATAGAGAAGATTTCTACTTACGTATTTTTAGCTTGGATTGATTTGCTGTTGCAGCTTTAACTGTGCTGCCTTACTTGTTTTAGCTAGGGATGAGTTCATGAGGTGTTTGTACATGGCTCTGTTTTGGACATGGTTACTCCATCTCCAGAAGCAGAAACGTGGCCTGCGGTGGCACTACTGCCATGTGCTGGAAGCAGCATTGTGGAAACAGGGCTGATGGAAGCTCAGACTCTTCTGCCACTGCATTTTGCAAATCTTCTGTAAACTACTCTTCTGAGGTGCTTTTTAGTACCAGCAAGCTATGAATATCTGTTAGAACATGTCTATTAAGTATATTCTATTAGCTACTTAGGACATGAGCCATGCTGAAACAAGTGTCATCTTCTTTTGTTCAACCAGAATATTGTTAAAATAGTGTTGGAATTTCAACTGTTGTATCTTCTTCTTCTTGGTGTGATTCAGATCCCTTTCTCCCAGAAAGGCCTGAGCAGTTTAGTTGACAAAGTGTTAGTGAGCACATGTAGAGACAATTACTTAACTTGTGTAAACTACACTGTATCACCATTTTTAATTAAAACATTATGCCTTATTTTAGACTTCATTGTGTGTGCGTGGTTCTTCTGCCTCTCCATCTTCACTGCAGCATCAGAAATACAAGAAATAAACTGATATTTGAGTGTAACTAATTACTGCAGAATGCTAATGATGACTCTTCTTTGTTTCTGCAGAATGACAGGAAGGGAGTTTTTCTCTCGGTTTCCAAGCCTTTATCCTTTCCTTCTCAAGCAGTTAGAGGTTGTAACCAACACTTTGAAAAGGTAAGGTGGTGTCTGAGAAAACCTTGAAATACAAAGTGAAGTGAAAAGGTTAAACTGAGTTGTGTCTCATACACACCCTACTGCCATTGTATACATCAGTGCTTCTTGAAATGATACAGTTCTAATGTTTTTGCTAAGGCTTTTTTCTTTTAACTTTGGCACATTGCATTAAGTCTGTGAAGACTCAACTACTGTTGACTAATTAAGAGTTGCTGTGTTCTTAAGATCAGATGTTAAGGAACTTATATTTTTCAGGGAAACAGAACCTGGGTGTTTGAGTCTCACATTTAACAATGAGGCTTCCCAGCATGTTTAAGTGATACGGGGTCAGAGGCCTCAAGTAACACCACATGAACACTTCCCAGCCTGTGGCACACTGACTCTGGGGAAGGGCCTTGATCTTGTTTTAAAGACTCCACAAATGGTGGCTGAGAGCTACAATTTGATCAATGCAGATGATACCATTTGGGATGACGCTGATACCTCCAGGTTCATGAACTTTCAAAGTAAACCAGTGCTGGCTTTGTTTTTTCTTAAAATGCTATGATATAAACTTTGGAAGTTGAGCAGCTGATTTATGGGTGAGGTTCAGCTGACTGTTTAATGGCCCTAAGCTGGACACTTGGAAGCAGGAGTCTCACCAGTCATTCCATGTTTTGCAGTCCCTGCTCAAAGAAAAGAGATCTGTGTATATTCTGCAAAGCAATTTGCTCTACCTGACGTTATAAAAGGTGACAGTGTTATCTCTAGCAAATTTTGGGAAGTTTTTCAATTGAAAAAGATTGAAAACTGCTGTCTGAAATGTTGGTCTTGAATGCTTTTTCAGTGTGGATTAAGAATTGTGTCTTATTAGTAGTTGTTTAATAAATCAAAAAGTATTGATTTTAACTTGGTTTTCTGATTTTTTTCTATATAAATAGTAAACTTGTGGTGTCAATGATGAGAATTATTCTTTAGTAAAACGTGTTATTTACTAAACAGACATTTCCTTTTTGACTGATAAAAGTACTTTTTTTAAAACCACTTTTTTGTAACTCAGCTCTCTCAGTTTCCCAGTTCATAGAGAAACATCATCTGTGTGGGTTTTTAAAGTTATTTAAAAATGAAGGCAGCTGACCACGTTTGGGAATAAAGGAGGCTTGGAATAATGTGGGAAACTGAAGGCAATACAGCCATGAGTGTCTTCATTAGCGGGGCCCCCTGCAGAAGAACTGGATGCCATATTTGATCCCAGCAGGGTTTGCACTCCCATGTAGTGATCAGCCTGGGATAACTCCTTGAACCAGAGATGCAGAAGGCTGTTTTGTGGGGAAGAGGCTCAAGATTAGCATGAAGGAGGATGCTTTTTTTCACCAAATGCTTCTTACATCTTTTTATTTAGTGAAGCTGAAGAGTTGAAAATCCATCCAAGCCTGTTTCTTTTGCTTTTAATCCTGGGAAGACTGTATCCATCTCCAATGGATGGCTCTCACTCAGCGCTTAGCACAGCACCGTTTGTCCCCTTTATTATAAGGTACAGTGATTTTGTAGTTGTTTCTTTTGTGATGGGAGTTCTTTCTTGAATCTTCAGAATTTTTTCCAATAAAATGCCTATTAAGCTTCTCTTCAGTTTTAATCCTTAATTCAAAAATTGGTTGGACTTTCCTATATTATTAATACTTGTTTTGGAGAATTTGAAAGAATATTGACTTATTCTAATAATTGTATGACTTGTTTGTAAATCTTTATCTGCAAAGGCTGTATGGCATCACTGCTGCCACTGAGAGGGTGGATTAAAACTGATGAGCTTGACAGATTTTAGCAATGCAAGATTTGTTATACTAGGTTCTGATGGTTTTTTTTCAGTCCTGAAGAATGATTGTTTGCAACTCATAAATGTAATGTCTGATACATAGATTTGTAGATGTGTGTATGTATCTGTTTCCATATCCATCCATGAATATACCTAGCTAAATAGATATGGCTCTGTCCTTTATCTAAGATGTTTCTAAGATGACTTTTCAAATATTTATACAGTGTAACTTTCATTTCTGTGGTGGTTACAAGAAGATATTCAGCAGATATTTTGCTACTCTGTATGCCTCCTCTTTGGGATTAGGAGCCTCATAAGGGAACCAGGGCTTTGGTGGATAGGGAGAAATGAGCATCACCAGTATTTGAGAGGAAGTCTTGCTATCTGTGTGAAAGCTTCAGTGCAGTAGAGTAAGAAACTTCTGTACTTAATCTTGCTTGTCTAGTAGTGAAACGAGACAAAGTTGTTATCCTAAGATCTTTCAATTTTTTAAACTACTATTTATGTTAGAAAATAGCATTTGTTTGCTTCTTTTTCACAGCAGATGTGATGTATTTCTTGTCTTCTATGAAGTTTTATGAATTCTTAAGAATAAATACTAATTACCATTTTCTGAAAGGAAAAAACCCTGTAGTAGGAGTTCTTAAATACACTGTATTTAACAAATATGTTTGGCTTTCTGCCATGTCTGAATCTTAAATGCTTTTTTGGGGAAATGTTTAAAACTATTTGTTATGTCAATAATTGGCTCTGTTTTGATGCCTTTATTAATGCCCTGGAGAATGCTTGGTTTTGTTTTTTGCTTTTTTTTTTTTTAATGTAATGTTTCAGCATCATTTTGGTTATTGCTAATAGATTAACTTTTGGCAAGCTTTTGGTAGCAGCTTCTTAGTTTTGTCTTTGTTTCTGTTATGACCGCTGCTTTTTGCAAAGTACATACACCACCAGCAAAATAGCTTTTCACACTTAGCTAGCTTATTATCATGAGGTTAGTTAAATTCATTCAGAAGATATGCAAAGAGAACCCCAATAAAATCTTTAGGCTAAGAACCTGGAACATTTAAGACACTTGTACTGTTGGACCTACTTTCCTTTAAATGTGTTCCTAAAGAGGAATGATGCAGCAGATAAAGATGATGTTTTCTACATTTCCTTTCCATTGATTTTGGTAGTCTATGCAGGTGTAAAACTAGCATGAAATTACTACATATTTGTGCTAAAAAGTTGTAGGTGGGTGTACAGACATGCATTTTCTGTCTCATTACTTAGCAAAGTATTGAAATTTTTATGGTTGCCAGGGGACAGTACCAAGGATTCTGCAGAGGTGAATGTATTTATGATGTAGCTCAGTTTGTTGAAATACTGGCTGTATTTCTGTCTACAGCTCTTGCACCCTTGTTCTTTGAATGCTATGACTCTTTTCATTCTGACTGTGTGTGTTGGAATATGCAGGGATGATTTATCTTGGTAAAACAAATACGTTGCTGTTTTCCCTTCTATTTCATTTTCTATTTTTCATTATGCAATAGCAAATGAACAAAAATAAAATTGTTTCCTATTCATTTGGTTGTTCTTTAGAAGGTGATGATGAAGGTTGTTGTGAAGTAAATGATTAGAGAGGATCAAAGAGAAGGTCTGTTGCCAAAGATGCTTTGTACCAAGTCATTAAATTGTCTGTATAAACTGGGTTTTTTTAATTGCTCAGTGCAGTGTTGTGTTCTATAGCATCTGCACATACATATAATTACATGATAGTCCAATGCAGTTATAACATGAAATTGCCATGCCATACCGTGCCTTACCATGAGATTTTTGTTTAAAATTGTGTACTATTGCCAGGAAAGGATACGGCCACACGGTGAGGGTAGAGAAAAGGTGAATGTGACCCATAACTGGTCTTAATACCCCTTCCAGGGCTGAGCCTGCAGTGAAGTGACATTCACTTGTTGCTCTGAGAAGATGAACAGAATATTGTGTTTGCAAGCCAATGAGCAGTTCTGTGAACAAAACTGGCTTGAGCAGAAAGAATTCAAGTTGGGCTTTTGAAGAGTTTTACTAAAGCTCGAGTGGAATTTTCCATCTCGGGGGAGTTGTGCTGTGGTTGCTCTGACCGTGCCGAGATGAATTGCACAATGTGAGCAGGATTAAATGCTGCAAGGACAAGTCTCAATCTCTGTGCACATATTTGTTACTCCCTGTTGAACCAGGGCATTTGATTACCTATCTGCAGTTCTATTAAGCTATTTTTCCCCCTGCAGATGTTTTATTTGGAAGGGTACACTTTGATTCACAACTTATTACCTCACTTTTTATTTTTTTTTAAAGAGCTAGATAGGTCTGTTTTAAAGGTTACTTTCTAAGATGAAAGAATGTACAGCATGTTTTTGATTAACAAGGGAGGTAATCGGGAGGTAATGTTTTAAGTATGAAACAAAAACATAACCTCCCTTTTGCCTCCCTCTCCCTTTTTCAAAGACCTGTAATCTCTTCAGAATGATCTAGAATTGTGTTACCTTATGTCCTCTTGTACCATGGCATTGACAGAGTGTCTGTTTAGTGTTAAATGTTCTGGGCTGTATGCTCTGAAAAAGTAAAATGGGTATTGCTTTATTAACTTGAATATTTTTTTCACTAATGGAAGTCTAGCTCTAGTTAAGAGTGTGACTTCTTAATATTTTAGAAAGTTTTTTTAAGAAGTCAAACAATACAAGGTTTTAAAACTTTGTTGGGCGTATGTGCCTTGGCTTCCACTTGCCAAAACTTAGTTCTTTGTGAAATTTCCTCTTTATAACTTCAGCAAGTAGATTTCAAAGCAGTGCTGCTTCGAGGTGTATTATGTTGCAAGAAATGTGAACATATTTCCATGAAATTAACAGATTTATGAAATAGACACTTTTCTTGGGCGGAATTTTGTAATCTGTAATGCATCTTCCTGCAAAATGGAGGAGCTAAATTCCCAAGTGCCCTGATGCTGTTTCCAATAGGCCCCAGGGTGAGTGGCAGTGGGAAGCACTTTACAGCTGTCCTCTTTCACCTTCTGCCCTTCTCCATCCACCACTCTGGACTGATAGGGTTTTGGTTTTGCACTTGAGAGCTTGTCGTTGTACAGGGGTAATCACTGTGGCTGTTAGTTACTGAGAGACACTGAGATGCAAGGAGACAAAAATCTGTCTGTGGTGAGGAAAAATATTCTGTGGGATGGAGCATTGTCATTTTCTAATTAAAAAGAAACAAAACAAAAAACAAAACAACAAAAAAAAACAAAAAACCTGTAGCCATTCCTAACAGTGTTTAGGGAAGGTAAGAGAAAATTCTTATCATCTATGAGTTTTGGAAATAGATTGATCAGGGTTTATTTTAGCTTCCTAGCAAGCAGAGCAGCTGACCATGAATTCTGAGGCCCTCTGTGAATTTCAGTTGTGTCTTACTATTTCATAAATGTGAGAGAGATCACTTCTTAAAGAAAAGGACTCAAATGTAGTAGTATTAATATTGCAGAAGGTAGTGTGAATTTAAATTTTCACCAGTCAGTAATGTTACTTGCATGTAGGGTGCTCATTTGAGAAATTTATTCTTTGTTGTCTTGTGCTGTAAGTTCAATTGCTCTGTATTGTGTTTAGTTATGTAAATTATATCTACTCTGTCAGGTGACTGGTTCTGTTCCACTGTAGGCCTGTGACAAAGTTTGTATGGGCTTCATGGGCATGAGTATAGGGTGATATGGAATAATAAAGAAACAAAATTCAAATGTAAAATCACAAAACCCAGGCAATTGGTGAAGTTCTAGCAATAAGATGATCCTCAGTTTGAGAAGAGCTTGGTGGAAATAATTCATCTATGTGTATTTTATAAGCTGAAATTGCTGTTTATATAAGTTTAAATGCAGATTTGCTGCTGTTTGTTTTGTTTCACACATGTACACTTATATATGTGTCTTTAGTATATCATCCTGTATCTGACTGGAAAGGAACCATCTGATTTTCTGTAGGCTGAGCACTAAAATCTTTTGGTTAATGGCCAAAAAAGGTGGCTGTGCTAACTACGTGTAGTTCCTTTGCCTTTCTCCTTTTTCCCCTGTATTTTAGTGTGGCATGGCAGCACTAGGAGAATTAATATTGAAATTTCCCTGTTTTCAACTGTCATTTCTGTATGATTGACTACATGTGTTTGTTGCAGCCTTGTTGTATTAAAATAGCTGCTTTTGATTACAGTTGCTTATGAAAGCATCTCCCCAGGTTCCATTATCAGTTGCACATCTTCTCAGTCCTTGGTCTCTGGTTTTTTAATTTATTTTGGGGTTTTTTTAGTTTCTAATGTTTGTTTAGTATAACTGCTTAGCATTATAACTGTGTGAAAATACTGCATTATTTGGAATTCCTGTGAGCCTGGGAGCAGGCTCTGACTCACTGGAGTGCCTTGTCCTTCTTGAGGAAGCTCATGGGACTGATCAGTCATTGTAAGATGACAGGCATCCTTTTTATTATGGGCAAGGTGCCCAAAACAGGGGCTGGCCTAGACTTTTGGAGAAAACAAACAATGTGCCCCCCTAAAGCATACATTGTTTTAGATTTTTATGATATTAAATCTTTTGCTTGACATCTAAAGTGGAAATTTTGCATAGCTGGGGGAGAAGGAGGGAAGGACAGGAATCCATTTCCCCACTGAGCTTATGAATTGGAACTGTCTTGGAAGTCTCCCATTTCTACTTAGTCTATTCTCTGTGCAATCCTGATTGCATAGTGATTAATACTGATCAGTAGAAATATTTATGAGCCATTGTAAATTTATTAATAAGAAGGGTTCCAGTATTTTTCTTCTTTTTAGCAATTTTAAATAACAGATTGTAAACAGGCTGTAATTTTTTCCAATTTGATCAAGTTCAAATTGTAGTGCTAGAGAAGAATGCAAAGGGCTTGATTGGAAGTAGGCTGCTCAAGACTCTTGATCTACTAAAGCTCTTTATTCATTTTGTACATTCTTTACTGTATTCCTGTCTTTCCTCTAAAGCTGTAGACAGATGTGTCATATCCAAGTGGTGCTGATGGGAAATAACACAGCCCTTAGGTATTTGTTATTAATTTCTTATTCCAGTTTTCAGTGTGTTCATCAGTCATTGGCAGGTTATTGTCTGAAGCAGTTTAGGAAGTATGCACAGACTGCAGGGAGCTGTCAGGTTCATGGGAAGTAAAGGGTGACATCTAGCAGAGAGGCATTTGTGATCACTGAGAGTAACTCTCTTTTTCCAGTGTTGTAGACTCCTGAAGAGGACCAGTGGCTGGGATCCTGGGTTAAAATTTGATGTATGTTGAATTTGATGTATACTTACTTGAAACATGAAACAGTAAAAAATATGACGGGGTGCTGAACTATCAACATATGGTTGGTGAAGTAATTTTTTTATTCATTTATGTACTTAAAATTAACCAGTAAGTACTCTGCTGGTCAAGAAAAGTATAAAAAATAACATTATCCTGGAAAAGTATTTGCAGGAAGTAACATGAAAATGGAGAGAAATAATACATTACTTATCCAGAGGATGATACAGAAAACCAAGAGTAGTGATATTTTTAAAAGCCAATATTCTTTAAAAAGAACAGCCTGAGTTTGAGAAGAGTCAATGCTGGGAAGGCATTTTAACAATGGGCTAGATACTTTTGGTGGAATGGCTGAAAGGGAAGTGTCTTTGAGAACCCAGATCCTTTGGATGTTTTCATGCTCTGATGATATGTTTTCTAGTTGCTCATATTGCAGTTTTGCTTACAATCATCTGAAGCTTTGAAAATCATCACAAGGTGCTGAGATTTAATTTTCCATTCAACTTCCCTTTCACAGAGTTCAAAATAATGATAGAGTTGCTAAGACAGAAAGTGGTCTTTGTGTTTTGTTGTTTTTTTTCCCCCAACTGTTTGGATACTAAATGGTGTGTTTTTCTTTCTGTTATTCTGCAGTTGTGAAACATCATGGTAACTATTCAAAAATTAACAGAGTAGAAATATGGTTGTAAATGAAATTGTCTTTTACATTATCTTGAGTTAAGAGCAGTTGTTTTTTTTCTCTAGAGTGCTGTGAAGCAAAATGAAAGCTTTACCCTCATGTAACTTCAATGATAGTTAAATAAACCTAGAGGCTTCCTACCTAGACAAACTCTTTGAGATTTCTTGATGGGAATTCAAGAACAGATGCCATTTAAATTGTGTCAACATGTTCTATAGGAAATCTCCATTTGACAAGAACATATTTCTGTTTCTCTGAAGTTTATACCCTGTATTATTAATAGTTTTTGTAGACTCAGATGTTAGAGATCCTAGGTGTTTTAGCTTGCTGAACCACAACAATTCAAGTTTCTGATGTTGATTCAGCTTGGTATCAGTTGGCTACTTGTTGACATTAACCTGGACCTTGGTGACAAGAAGAGAGAAATGTCTATAATTTTTCCTTAGAAAGCCCTTGGAAACATAAGGAGAAACAGCTCCTGGCAGAACTTGTGGACAGCTTTCACAAATAAAAGCCTGTGTACTTTGCCTACATACTTTCTGCAGTATTTATGGCTGCTCTGCTTCATTAAGTGCTTGAGTGGAAAATACTGCCCTTACAAAAACATAGGGTTTTATCTTAATTGCCCAAGTTGGAAGAATAAAATACTTAACACGGTGTATAAAGAGACTAAAACTTTGGGCAACCATTAACTTCACTTTAAAGGAAATAAATAAGAAATTAGAGGTTTAGTACTGCATAAATAACATGAAATAAAATTTAGCTTGTTTCTGTCCATGGTTTTGTTCAAACATTTTCTGAGCTACATTTTTGTGTTGATTTCAGATCTAAAACCTCCAGCAAACTGTTGGTAGCTCTGCAATACTTTCCTACTCTTCAGGTAAAAATTGAGAAGCTGTATTGAGTCTCATGCTTTTGTTTTTTGGTTTTCTTAAATCTTAATCTTAGATTAAGGAACAAAAATTATGTTCAGACCAATTATAACAGGTTTCCACAGAGAAATAAGTTTTTAAAATTAAATGCTTTGGACACTTTAATTGCTAAGAAACATGAAAAAAACAAAATGGAAAATGGTTGTGTTTGCTTAAAAGAAAAACACAAACCTAGGGAATCAATAAATGAACAAAAGAAGCTGTAGGTACATGTATAGCAAATTGTCATTGATATTGCAGGAACCTTACTCTCCCAGTAACAAATAGGTACTGTCCTGCTGATTCATCTACAGTATAAGAAGTCCAAGTTACTTAATTGTGTGGAAGCATGGGTGTTATTTTTAATTCTATTTTTGGACCTCACTTAGCTTGGAAACCTGTCACACTGCATTTGAAGTTGCTAAAGGTATTCCTTTAGGAGATCATTTGAAGAGGGAAAAGTGAACTAGTATACAATCACTAGGAATGCATACAATGCTCTTGAATCTCAATAGGCAAACTCGTTATAATAGAAGCTCAGACTGTTGCTAAATACTTCTCTCTCTGATCTTTGACCACCATCCATGTTTTCCCCTGCTCTGATTTCTTAGTTTTAATTTTTGCTTTGGAACTGATGACATAACTTGGATTGTATAGCTTTGTCACGGAGAAAAGACAAAAATCTCCTTTTCATACTGTCTACTGTGTTTATACAGAATCAGACTGAAGACTTAGCACGATTTTTTCTTAGAGTGCATTTGTTAGGACCTTGTGGCACAACTAGCTTGAGGATTTAAAGAGTACCATCTATGTCATTTTTGTTTATTTATATTTTTCAATCACTTTTATTTTTTAAAGGCCCTGGTGGCTGTTAAAATGCTTTAACCTGCAGGCAAAGGTGGTTGGTTTGAATTGCAAGGCCTTTCCTGCCTCATGCACTCTTCTCCCAAGCTTTTTGTGATGGTGTTAGGATACTTGGTTTGACTTAGCTAAGAGGCCCCTGCTGCAGAGCATTGTTTCATTAATAAGCAATGACATTGCTAGTAATGCACAGATCCTGTGACAACAGCCTGTAAAACCTGGAAATAGACATTCCTGTCCTTCTTAGTCCTTCTAACAACTGTAGAAGCTATTTACTATAATGAACATATTTTCAGCAAATTAATTCTACTAATTTTTTCTGTGACCTTTATCTAAAAGGTAATCCTTATTTGCGTTGTTAATTTGGGTAATGCAAAGTCTGTTAAGGGGGAGAAATAAAAAAGGGTGGAAAATAAGTACAGAGGAAGCACCTGCAGGTTTGTTTTTTCTTTTTTTTTTTTTTTTTCCCAAAAGAAGCTTGAGATATTATTATTTACAGCTAGTGTTCTGTTGTTTGTAGCCAGAGTAATAAATTAGATACTTTGATGTGTGCAGAGGAGTATGGACTCTTTGTGCCTTATGAGAGTTGGTCATAAATCACATCATTGGGAGGGTGGTTCAGGATCTAAGTGTTGAAGCTGGAACAGAGCAGTGGAAATGCATTGAATTGAATCTACATGGACTGAAACTTCTCAGATTTATTGACTTTTTGTTCTTGATCATGGACTGTTTCAAGTAAACATGTTTACATCCAATTCCTCATGCACCTAGATAAACAGTACTGAGTTCAAGGTGAAATACTACAGTCGTTAATAGCCCTCAGGATTGAATAGAAGTATATCACATGAGGATTTTGCAAGTTTCGTTCTTGTTGCTGCCTTGAAGTATAATAAAATTAGGTTGGCATAATGTGTGTTTTTACATACGACAACATTTTAGATAATTCCTAGATTTTAAAGTCTGCTTATATCACGGCAGCATGTAAAGGTAGTGTCACATACTTGAAACGCTTCCCTCCTGCCACCCCCAAGCACCTTTCAGATCAAAGGAGATGGAACAGTTTTAAATGCAGCTTTGTACACACATCCATGCTGTCCAAATGCATGCAAGACTCCGTTGCTTGTATTTCCTGTAGAGAGGATGAGCCTGCAGCAGATTGGCGTTGTGCCGTTGCCAGGTGAAGCTCAGAGTCTGGATGGTGAAGTGCAATGTTTGGAGGTCCTTTCCTGCCAGTGTCCTGACAAGGCAACTGCTGCCACACAAATGAAGCTCATCCCAGGGATGTCAGTGTGCTAGACTGCTGCAGGAGGAGTAACCTGAATAGTTTCATAGCCTTAAAATTCTTCTTTCTTAAGCTGCTGGGTTTTGCTGCAGATACAAGCTAAGTTACTCTGGTTGCCAAAGTTGTGCAATAATACTTCTTGATGCAGTTTGTGAGATTGCTTCCCACAATGGTTGCTAAATTCAAGATAAAATAAATTGTATTTAAATATTACCTATTATTACCAAAATTTAAATATTATCTATTTAATACAGGTAGTAGACTCAGTGTTAAAGTGTATGGTTTGGAGCTTGGTATAATGATGAGAAAAAATAGCTAAAATTGGTTAGAATGTTATTTGTCTGTTGTTCAGTTGTTCTATTTGCATTCAGTCTTTCTGTCCCTTTCCTGAGAATTGATCCTGTTTAGTTTTATTTACAGGTGAGAGGTTAAATATAAGTGGTATCCAGTAAAAATCAAAAATCTGTTCTAGGGTGCTGCTAGAGGATGGAAAAACTAGTGTCTGTTTTGACATTCTCCTGGCAAACTTCTTGCGTGCTTCAGGAATGAAGCCAAGTGCCTTCAAAACATGAGAGATGTACACCTAAGTGCCTTCAGGGTATGCAAAAGTTCAGGGATAGGTCACTGGTGGGGACTTGGCATGACATCTGACATATGCATGTGAAAGAAGAAGTATTTTTGAAATATTACCAGTGCTGTTTCTTGCTGAGGGGTGGGGATTGGAAACAACTGATTTTCTTTGAGTGTTGAATTTAAAAATGAATATTTTAAACAAATGAGAAGAAACAGTAAGAATTTTAACCTCTCTCAGATTTGCAAAGCTATTTGTTGATGTGAAATACCTTCCATGTGTTCCTGTGTACATATTCCTATATAGCAGATACTTCATTGTTCCTAATCTTTTGGAATGCTTTTGTTCCTTAGTACCGACTTCATAGGCCTGCTGTTCTCAGGGTTCCCACTGAGGTGTGAGTCCCTGTGAGTGCCCTGCACCCTGTGTGGCAGCCTGTGAGTGTGAGGATGTGCATGAATGCACAGCAGGTGTGTAGCACAGTGGCAGGCTGGTGGCTGCCTTGCCCTTTGGGCAGGTAGGAGCTGTGGGATTGCATTTCCCTCAGGCACAGAAGGTTGCAGAGCCAGGTCCAACGGCGTCCTGAGGGAGTTCTCCATGACTGGACACCTGTGTGGTTGGTCTGCAGGAGGACTTCAGGCAGCTGAGAAAATTGTGCCTGTAACATGAAACTATTTTCTTCTCTCTAAATATAGAGCAGTCACTTCTACTTTCATAATAAATTTGATAAAATAATAGAGTGGAACAAAATTTGGCATGTAAAATATTGTATCTCCATGTATGTAGGTGCATGTGTTTTAAGTCTTTCATGTTTTTGGAAGACAAAAAAGTTAAAGACAGGTTATTTGAAAGTATGTAGTAATTCATTGCATTGTGTTTGAGAAAAAAAAAAAAGCTCTTGAAGCATGTAGTGTTGGAAAGTACCCTTGCACAAGTTAGAGGAAACTGGAATTTTACCCATTTTCCACTCCTGCGAAAACATGTCAGATTCCTTGGGATCTGTAAAAGGTCATAAACAAAATTAAGAAAACGTGGTTCAGCAGAGCTGAACAAATGGTTTCAGACAATCACTTCTTAGGTTTCGGTTGACTGTGAAGTAGAATTAAAATGCTTTTGGTTTTTTTTTTTTAAAAAGGAAGTTCTTTTAGGAATAGCCAAAATTAATTTCATCTTGGACTTTGTCAATACAGGATTGAAGCTTTTCCCTGTGGCAGAGCTTCTAATTGCGACTGCTCTGCTTCAGCATCCTGTTGTGAAGGATGGCCAGTCTATGAAAAGGATGTAAAGATGGTCTTTGTAAAAATCAGAATAGAACAGACAACCTTAATTGCAAGGGTGAAAATTGCCTCAGAAACCTGTTGTTCCAGGGGTAGTTCCTCTCTCTAGTTCCTCTGAAGGAGATCTGTGTCTTTCCGGCATGCCGTGGCATAATATATCTATTTCAGTTAAGACTGTTTAGTTTCTTTGTGTTCAAACCCCTATTAATTTGGTTCCTGGTTCAAGATGGAACCTGTTCTCTGTTTTTCTTTTCTGTGAACTAAAGTAGTACTTTGAGTATTGATTTAAATTTGCTACAGATACTTGAAAATTTAGTATACCTTTTATTTCTTTTAATTTTTAAAACTGTAGGCATGACATTGCAGGATTTTTTGGGGTTTTTTTCAGCAGAGGTCAAAATCATTTTGGCAGGGGATAATCTCATCTGCATGGGATTGGTGAAAATACGTAGGAAGCGATTTAGAAAAGGAATGAGTGTTGGAGTAGGGAATGATGTCTCTCGAGTCATCACAATTATCTGGGAGGTATCAGAGCATAACTTCAGCCATACTACGTCTTCCATCACCTAAGACATTTGGCCTTTTGTTGTCTAAACCCTGTTTAGTTTTCTCAGTTTTCTGAGTAGCTGGATTGTACCTGCATTACCAAAATTGACACATGGAAGAATTGCTGGCTTTGAAAGACTTTGCCTAACCTATTTAGCTGATTAAGGACTCATACTCATGTCAATACATGCTACTGAAGTAGTACATGACTGGTTAATGTGTTATTGTTAGCTCATTTTATATGTATTTTCATAAGTCTACAGGCAGTCATCAAAACCTTAATAGCAGTAAAATAGAAAAGATTCTTTTTGGCATTTGCTTTATAAAGAGTCCTACATCTTAGCAGTTAATTTTAAATGAAACGTATTTTTTCTTTAGATACTAATTATAAATAATGGAAAATTATTTTGCAACATGTCTTATTTCCTGCTTTTTAATGTGCCCTAAAAACCAGTGGGACATTTGGCCCAAAATTCAGTAGACACCATGTTGTGTTCTCATGGAGACATCCAATTAACAACATGGAGCTAACAGTTATAAGTCAAACTCATAATATGTGATTAGTAAGTAACATAAACATCCAGAAGGATGCTACAGGATTATATACTTACCTATTTAATGGCATTACTGCATTATTTCCTTTTTTATTCTTTCCTTTATGTAAACACCAGAACCTGCGAATGAAAACAAATCCTCTGGCATATCTCTAGTATGACTTTTCTTTCACCACTGCGAGGGCTGTATCTTGGATTTGTGAGGAGCACGATTTATTTTTCATTGCATTGTCCTTCGTGCTGTTTTGGGCAGCGCAGTGGATTGCTGGATGCCCAAGAGCAGGCCTCTGTCCCTTTGCAGGTGCGGGCGCTCCCCCGTGTACCGCTGCCGGGAGATGTCGGCCCGGGCGCTCGTTCCCTTCGTGACGGCCAATGAAGCTGCGCGCACGGTGCTGGCCCTGCTGCGCGGGCTCCCGGACTGCGCCGCCCGCGGCGTGCGGCACAACAGCGTCCACGGAACCCTTCTGCAAGTAAGCTTGGGAGGCTGCTTTGCATTGATTTGATTTGCTTTTGGTTTTTTTGGGTTTGTTTTTTTTTTTTGCTGTAGGGGTTTTAAAAAAAATTTTGGTCATACTTGACAGCCAGAAAACATACCATGAGTTGTGCGTAGCATTCACACGTTGTCAAAACATACATGAAAGACCGCTTTTGAGTTGATTCTGTCAGATGATAAATGTGGAATGCACATTTCAGCTGTCATTTGAAGGCAGTAAGCTGTAAGTAGTAACATTTACATTTCATGTAATGTTTCATCTCCAGAGATTAGAGTGCTTTAAGAGCAAATATCCCTATCTGAATGTATTTACAGAGAGATCTGTGTGACTTGCCCAAAATGACTGAGCAAATCTGAGGCAAAGCTGAACTCCATGCATCAATAGCATTGTATATATATTCAGACTTGCTACTTACCCACATAATTATTTATTACTTCATTTGCTTTTCCTGCTACAGCAGTGTGCTGTACAAGTTGTGGTAAGCTTTATACTGCTGTCTTCTGGAAACATTCTGGAGCTCACTTATCAGAAATTTCTTCATTCTCCATATATCATTCCCCTGGTTTATGGCAGTCAGTTCACTGTGTTTCATTTTTAAGCTATCATGGTAATAACTTACTGATTTTTATTGCCTGTTTTTCACAAGCAACGCTCCAACAAACCCATATTGTACATGATCAGTTCTGTTGGTCTGTCTTAGTTGGCAAGCTTTCTACACGTTCCCACTGTAAGCTGTGTGCTGGGGTGTGTTGGCTGTTTTGATTTGGTTTTTAATTGTATCTTGTCCAGCATATAATTTTCCTTTAAAATCAAGAATTTCAGGAAATCTAGGAAATAAGTGAAGTCCCTCTAGGGCTGTTAATGTCCGCTTTACCTGTGAAGGATTTCAGGTAGTTGAACCTGAATTTGGATGATGATTGGTCACAGTGAAGGGTTTTGTAGGGTGTGGGATGGGTTCCTGCTCTGAAAAGCAGTTAATGCATCTGACACATGCAAGTGATTGGACCTATGAGCTGCTGTGTCTGTGTGGGGGAGATCGCCATTAGCTGTGCAGCCCTGCTGTGTCACAGCTCCTGAAGCACTAGAAAGAGAGAGTTGTTCCAACAGTGAGAATGAAATGCTTTCTCAATCCAAAATATTATAACTCTACTCATGAGGTGTGGTCTGGCAGTAGTGTATAGAGTTAATTGCCTTCTTTTCAGTTACCTGGAAAAAAAAAGATAATTAATAATAATATTGGAGGGTAGATATGAAAGAGCCCAAAGGATGACCTAGTTTTTAATTCAGTATTGCTAACATGATCTTATGCATAGCTGTAGGGAGCTTTCCACACCTGTGAGGTGGGATATATTCCCAGAGCTTTAACCTGATTTTTCATCAGTTTTGAGTAGCTACTGGGAGCTACTACTGCAATTTGTACTACACAAGGAGGGGGCAGTGCTGTCAGAGAATGAAATTCTTCCAAAAAATGTCAGTGGTATTGTAACAGTTCAGTGGTTTGGTTTCTCACATTTGTCTTGAACTTTGCTGTTATCACTTATGAATCAAGGGTGCTCAAAATCTTTATTTAATGCTTGATTTAATTTAGTATTTGGCTGACATGTATGGCAACTATCTGTTGCTAGTTTAAAATAGGAAAGCATTCAGAAGAAATACTGTAATGTGGTAAAGATGTTCAAAAAGGGAGGCAAGGCAGTGATGTTTGTTGTAGCTCCAAATTACCAATGCCAGGTAGTTCAACTTTAGTTAGCTTGCACCTCTGGTAAGCAGTACAAAGAGGAAAGTATTGTGACTTTTTAGGGGTTGCTGAATGCCTGGTTTCAGTTTTCTTTTTATCACTGTTAATTGGAACTTGCAAATCTCCTGGTAAGGCTTATTGAAATGTAGAAAATTATGTTATGAGGACTATTGGATAAAGCATTGTTTCTCAGAAGGCTTACTTGGAGTGATGGTGATCTAGCAGTGTTGAAAACCATTTGCACTGCTTTTCCATGACACAGTGGAGGATTTACCATCCTCCTTGATATGAAACCAAGACAAAAATCTCTAGTAAAAAAAACGCATCTGTACAAAACTCAGTAAAATATACTTTTTTCCAGCAATGCAAGGCCAATGTCTTACGAAAATGGAATTTTCAGTAATTTCTTTTGTTCAATCACATGAGAAGCTACTAAGTTTATTGCTTAAGTTCTTTATTTCAGTGTTCATATTCAAGTTCTGAAAAGGAGGGTGGAATTATTAAGAATCAGGTGGCAGTGCCAGATGTAGTAAATTGTGAAGGTATATTTCAGTTATGTTTCAGAGTTCTGTAATCACTTCGTCTGTTGCAAGCCAAATGGTGATTTATAGAAAGATCATTCAAAAACAGTTCAGCATGTAGTGCTTGTCCAGACATGGCTTGGTTTTCAAAATGCTGAGATTGCCAAGAAATGTTTTTTTGACAGTGGATGTAGTGGATGTTTCAGTTCAGACCCCTGCATTATGTGAAAACGTCTTTTTCTCCATAGTGTTTTACCTGTGGCTCAGTTTGCATAAGAATATGAATGTCCATGAGGATAAATAATGTTATGCTTTACAGGTTTTACAGAATAATTCTTTTCAAGAATTATCTAAGAGGGGTGCTTCTGTTCTGTAAGCTGATGATACTCTTCAACAAGCAGTTCTGCATCATAAGCAAATGCAGTGACTTGAATAGGGCAACCAGAAAATGTTTTCTATGTTTAGTATTTTCTTTATGAGTACAGATTCTGCATTGCTCCATAATCTAAATTGGCATGGGTTGGGGAAGGAAATCAAGTTTCTAATTCACAAGAAAATGCAGAAAATTTGTACTAGCTTTCTTAAATAATGAAACATTTCTGGGTTGTTTTGTTTTAGGATCTAGGCATTTTAGCTGATCACCTGAAAGGAAGAGCTTGTCCAGAGCATTATGTAGGGACTTCTGGAAGAGTATCAAAATTTGACTAGGGAAGCCTTTATGTTTGTGAATCTTTCTGACTTTTGGCTGTTGCTAAGGAACTTAGAAATATTTGGGAAGTTTGTGAGGTTTTACTTTCAGAGGATCAAATGACCTTCTGCCCCTTTGGGATTGGAACTTCTGCAGTATATATTCCATCTTTCCAGAAAAATTGAGAAATTCAGAACGAACTAGGCAAGGCTGCCTTTCGCCTTCACATCCACATTCCTTGGTTGTGATTGAGTTCCAGCAGAGCTCCTCTCCTTGTTTCCTCTGCTGCTTTTATTGGGGAGATGTCTTCAGTGCTCTCTGAGGCCTCTGGGTTGCTTACACGGTGCTGTGTTGGTCACCCAGCAGCTGCCAGGCTGGTTGAAGACCCCCACGAGGAGCAGGGCCTGGTGACACAAGGCTGTTCCCAGCTGTCTGTAGAGGCTCTTGTCCACTTGTTCTGCCTGGTTTGGCAGCTTGTAGCAGACACCCCCTGCAGTGTCACCCACACTTCAGTCCTCAGCTGTAAGCTCACATCTGGCTCATCATCTATTCCCAGGCAAAGCTCTGTGCATTCCAGTTGTTCTGACCACAGAGAGGTCAACCCCCATCTTCTCATCTTGCCTACCTGTCCTTCCTAAAGAACCTGTATCCCTCAGTTGCATTACCCCAAACATGTCTGCTATTGTATCTTGTCTCTGTGATCCCAGCAAGATCGCAGACTGCATCGCACACAGACCTTTTAATTCCTCTGATTCTTTAAACCCTTCCTTTGAGGGCTTCCAAGTGAAGAAAAGTTACAGGAACCCTATAAAAATTGGTCCAGAAAACAAGGCAACACCTTTAATTCATCTGGTTGTGGGTTATTTATGATGATTAAAAAACCCTCCCAAATGCAGAAACTTTCAGATTGGTTTGCCAAGGAAAGCAGATGTTAGACTTCAGCTTTTGTTTTTATCTTGAGAGAATCAGTTGACATGATTGATGTTGGATTTTGAAGCCTGTGTGATGTTCATAGATGGAGAATCCAGTTGTTTTTAGTACAGGAGAATAGCAATAGTATGACTGGAGCTTTCAGTTACAGTTCTGCACTCGTTAGTTTCCAGAATTTTTTTTCACATTTGTATACTGGAAAAATCTGTACTCCAGTGAGAGTATATATACCCTTACATGATGTTCATATCAAGAAGAATCCATTGGGCAGCTGCCATTAATCATGAGCAGATGTAATTACTGTTAAGGTTTATTTGTTTTTCAAATGAATGAATCTGCACATCAATTGACTCATTATCTTGTGTTTTATCAGTTCGATCTTCACATTGCTTTGGCAAGCCTACAGTTACATATTTTCAGAACACAGGGGATTGGGTCAATGGAAGTTTTTAAAAGAGACATTGTGTTTTCATTAACTTGTCTGTGTCTTGTTCTAAAATGATGAAGGTGCTGCCTTACTTTTCCACACGCTGATAGTGTCTAGCTTGAGATTGAGATACAAACCAGTACGAAAAAGTTTGCTTCTCTTATTTGGCCATTCTATTTGAAGAGCTTTTTGCATTCTCTTTGGCATTTTTTGAACATGGATTAGGAGGAAGGATGATTCAGTGACTTCTCGCTCATAACTTGCTGCTTATAAATGGAGGGAGCTACATGATTTTGTCTGTGTGCCTCCATTTGCTGTCTCCACCAGGAGATGGATTGCCCAGTCCAGCTTTTGATAGAAGTTCCTGACTGCACATATCATTAAAGAACAGTTTCTGTCTGGAATCTGCTTTGGTCATGATGACTATTTACATTTTTGGTGGTACTTGTAGAAGCAATCAAGCAACTACATAGAATAAATTAAAAAAAAAAATTCTCTGCTCGTCTGTCATGTTCTTGCAGGAGGATCCTTCCTGTTGTGACTGGTTTTGGTCACTGCTGTAACTCAGAAGTCACAGAAATTCTGCTTGTTCTGCTGTGGTCCCTAGGAACATTTCTCTTTGTCCCCCATCTTCTCATTTGAGGCCTGGCTGGTAGTTTCTCTTCTTCTCACTGCCATCTTCCCACTTATTCATGTTACTTTGTCACTCCTACTGATTTATCCTGAGATTTGTTCCCAGAGCATATGCCAATGTTTTGCATTGCAAGAGAAGAACTGTATTCCTTCTCTCTGGGGATCTGTTCTTAAAGACATACAAAATGTAACTGGCAGATGAAACAGAGAATTTGTTGTGCTTTGGTGCATGGTTAAAATTTCATGAAGATAAAAATGGAAATTCACTTACTTAATGTTGTTTTGAGTGTCAGCAATCAGCAATCATTTGGTCTTCACAAATTGTTAAGCTTAATGTTCAAACTTTCTCCAAACTTAATTTTTGTCCACAAAAATCTGTGGTCTTAGAGCAGCCAGCTGGTTCAAAGTGTGGGTTTGTGTGTGTGGGGTTGATTTTTTCCTTGTTTGTTTGTTTTTTGTCATCTCTAATTCAAACAATTCTGTTAGGCACATGAATGCAAAGTTTCGTGCAAGGAATGTTGTTTTAAGATTTTGAACCTTTTTTGTTTAGTTTTTGAAACAAGCAGCAATTGCATCTCAAATCTAAAGAGCAGAATGAGTCACACTGACTCAGTTGCATGTGACAGAAATTAGACTTATAGGAGATATTTGGCTTCATAACTCTTTACATTATTTAACATTAATTTTAAAAATTAAACTTCCTACTGACTTCATTGGGTCAAGAGCTTATCAGTTACTTTTCAGGGAACAGCAGCATCTTACAGAACTAGACCCATCTCTCTGAAAATTCTTTAAAATGAAAGAATCTAGAGCCTTTGTATTAAAAAATAATATGATTAAAACACTTGTATGGTTGCATGCTGGGTTTTTCTGTACAGGACTTTTTATCATATAATCATGGAACTTTTTGGGTTGGAAGAGACCTTAAAGATCAGGTTTCAGCCCCTGTGCCCTGGGCAGGGACACTTTCTCCTTCACCAGGTTGCTTAGAGACCAATCTAGCCTGGCCTTGAATACTATAAAAGTCATGTGCTATTTTTTTTTTTGTTTGTTTCTGGAGTTTATAGAATACATCAAAATTTGTGCATTGGTCAAACTTTATCTGTATCAGCTATTGGATATGCTGATTCTTTAAGGCTTAATGGAGAGTTGGAAGAAGTGATTTAAAGACGAAATAATTGATTTAAAGGATGGTTGGAGCTTGTTTAGAGCAGCAAGAAAATCAGGACAAGAACACAACAACTGTTCTGGGTCCTGTAAAGGTTTGTCTGAGTCAGATGCTCCCTCCAGCAAGGACTGAGAGCACAAGCCCAGGAAACAGAGTAAGGCAGACAAAGCAGCTGGAGAAACATCTGCATGAGCAGTCTTAGCTTCCAGCACTTTTGAGAGATGTACAGATGTGACTTTTTGGAAGACAGAAATTCAGTACATGGTTGTACTAATGAAAAGCAGCAATTCATGATGAAAATATCAGTATCTTAGGTAGTTTAATTATCTGGCAGAGTTCTATTAAGACAGGTTGTTGTTGATGAAAGTAATGAAAGTAGAGTCTGCCTAATAAGTGCAGATGCCTCTTTCCTTCCTTTGAGAGGAGGAGGATTTTAGCTGAAATGGCTCCAAAGGAAGGTCAAGCTTTAGGTATTTCAGATTGTGATCACTCTTGTGTTTTATGAGTTTAATACTTGAATACTTACTCAGAGGACTAAGTGCAGTTTAAATAATTTGAAAATAAAGCAGGGCAGAATGATGCCAGAAGGAGAACTCACAAGCAGTCACTAGACCTTCCTTTTATTGGACTGAATAGGTAATAAAGCCCCACACTTGTGACTAGTGACTAGGGTGTGAGACTGAGGAGACAAGTCAAGTACATTTTGAAGGTCATTCTTGACTGCTGGTCTTGTTGCTGGGTAAAAGAGAGAGGTGTACTATTTATTATTTTCACCTAAAAATCCTTGCTGTGAATTAGCAGCACTTGTCAGTGACCATATTTTTTTCTTGTTTTGTTTTGAAGACAGAGGACCTCTACTTTCTGAGAGAATGAATGGGGAAGTAGTGTGTTGTTTACTTGGCTTTATTCAGTAGCCTAGAAACATTGTCTATGGTGAATTACATTTTATTTGTCTTGGCAGTAAAGTTTGAAGTGTAGCAATTCAATCTTGGCTTATAAAAACTCAATATAGTAAACAAACCTTACATTATCTACTGATCAAAGAAATAAACCTGCTAAAATGAAATGTTTTCCAGTGAAACTTCCTTTCAGCTGTTTCTTTTCTAACCTCAGTCTTTAGTGTTCAAGATAAGCCTGACTTTTAAGATTAGTACAAACAGAAAAGAAATACTGATGTCAAGTTGGAAACATTCACTTATATGGAGCTGGCAATAACAAAACAGTTGTCTCATTTCTTTGTTGTAAATTTGTATTGACTGTTACATAAGGGTACACTGATCTAAGGAGGCAGTAAGCATTTGAGAATGAGATTTGTATCTATGAATGCAACAGAAATGCAGCTGAGTTCCAGGAATGGGAGGAGGCAGTCTCTGAAAGAGAGTCATTGATGAGATTTTGCCAGTGGTTTTCTTTCAGCTGTTTTTTTAATTAAAAAAAAAACAAACCGAGAAAAAGACACATAATCCAGCTGATTGACTGGGCAGCCCTGCTAGTTGTACAGTGCTTTGAAGTTGCTTTAACTGTAATTAGTAATGCTCCCAAATATTGTCTCTGACTTCCTAAGACATGTCACCACTTTCCAAAAGGACATAGATGTACACAGCTTTTACAACTCTATTAGGTCTTTCCAGTTTCTGCATCATTATTGAGTTCCTTCCTACAGCAGCTAAGGACATGCAAAGATGTTGTTGCTGTAAATCTTGTGGGGGTCACATCTTTCTAGTAAAAAAAGGAAAATATAGCATGGTTTAGTACAAAATGAACAACATTCATCAGTCAGTGAAAACAATTGCTGTTTTAATTGAGAAGTAACTATAATAGTGATTACTCTTCGTTGTGCCAGGGAAAGCATGTCAGTTGCCCCCTCTGTACAGGGAGAGAGGTGCCTTGATGGATGCACTGCTTCCCTCTCTCCCATACCCAAGATTTTGACACTTGTTGCTCTGGTTATGGTAAGTAGTTGCTTTGCAGATGTTTTGGCCTTCCTGTTCTTGGGTACCTAATTCCACTCCTTTATGAATAAAAGTTCTTGCAACCCTGCTAGCAGAGGCTTTGGGTGCCTGTGTGTTTGGCATTTGAGGTACCCTGCCTGGTGTTCAGTGACAGCCATCCATGCATCCATACAACCTGGCATCTCTAGTTGTGTTTGTGAATAATTGTGCAGGGACTGAAAGCACTGTCTATGAGTGTGGTTATATAAAACAACTTGTATTAGATATTAACAAAGAGAAATCCTCTTTATAGGTACAGTTTTCACAGTGGATGCATTATTTTGTTTTTAAATGATGAACATGTGAGAAACAAATAACTGTCAGCACAGTGTTTTACTTTTCATTACTGAAGTCTTCCTGAAGAGGGTTGAACTATTCTAGGCACTGGCTGAGCAATTTGATTTAGACCTCCCAGAACAACAACTGAACTGTTGTGAAGTCTGAATTTTTGAGTGTTCCATTCTGTGCATATTTCTTGCACCTGTTTTGTATTATGAATCTATAAGTATCCCTCATGATTAGTCAGGAAAGCAATCCTATCACTCTGTCACTGGCAGAGGATGTTTTTACAGTTGGGGAGGGAGAAGTTGAAACTTGTAAAGCTTACCAAAGATATAATATTCTCCTAGGTGGTGCAGTGGATTAATTTAGTACTCCATGGAGTTCATTTTTCATCTCCAAAGACATGTTTTCCATCCAACCCGCACAGGATTTTTTTCCCTTTCCTTTTGATCTAGGAACCATGTATTTAAAACTTTCAGAGCCAAAAGGACAATCCTGAATACACTTTCTAGATATACTTTTAAAATACTCAACCATGATAAGTTCTGACTGCTTGAGGATGTATGAAAAATACCTACATATTGTGAGGCCTTTTTACTATTCTCTGTGTTTTCAGAAGTTCAGGCTATAGTGAGAAATAGGGGAAGGTGCCTTCTATGGTTTTTGGAAGCTCTTTCAGCCTGTTTAAAAAAGAGAAGAATATCCTCCATGAAAGGAAGAGAAAGCTGAGAAAATGGGCTTTCAAAAGAATGCTGGGTGGGAGAACCAAATGAAGAAGGAAGAGTGTTCTTACAGTGGGTAACTACTCAGTAAGGACTTACCAATGTTTAAGACCAGGATGCAAGAATCTTGAATAGTGGAACAAAAAAATTGAAAGGAAGAAACGAGGAAAAACCTGGAAACCTAAGGAAGTGAGACAGAATAAATCAAAACAAGAATAAGACATATTTCCAGTGTGTGAAAATAGCTAACCAAGAGTGTTAATGCATCAAGTCACATAGTGTGCTTTCTCTGTCTTAACCAATTTAATGCATGTTAATTGCTTTTAATTTTTAAATGTTTGTATGTCACAGGCATGTCTTGTAGTAGTGTTTCTTACTACTTTTTTTCCTTGCCTTTATATATTTAGATATCTTAAAATACCACCATTTTTGAAGTAGTTATTGTTGTGCTAAAATTTTCAAGGAATATTTTTTCACATTGTTGTTTGACTTGAAGTGTGTTTTTTTTAACTGAGGCTCTAAATGACTGAATCTGAACTTGAACATACTCTGTAAATGTGTTCCTCTGGTTTTGTTCCTCCAATGCTGTTTGTGCATAGGGCAGAAGAGAATGGTAAATGGATACCCAGGTGTAGGAAGGGTTGTACAGAAATCTGACAGACATAAAGTACATGGGACAGAAAGTTTATGTGGGTCTATGATTAAGGACAAGCTGTGTTACAGTTGTACCTAGTGTGGAGAATTTATTTGGAGGAGCAGGAGTGGTGCCTTGCTGTAAGGGTCTGTCTGCATGTTTTGCTTTTAGGTCAGAGGCAATGCTCCACCGAAGCAGTTTGTGCACAGCACTGTCTAGTACTACATGCTTCCAGTTCTAGGGCATTTCTTCTAAAACCCTCAACTAAAAGCCAGTGACACTGAACTGGGAGGAGCTGTCAACTCATTGAGGGCAGAGAGGCCTTGCAGAGAGACCTCAACAAATTAGGGAGATGGGCAACCACCAACTCAATGAAGTTTAACAATGAAAAGTTCCCAGTTCTGCACTTGGGACAGGACAGCCCTGGTTGTGTGTATAGATTTGGAAATTAGAAGTTGGAGAGCAGCTCCATGGAAAGGATCCTTGGGGTCCTGGTCGATGGCAACTCCCTGGCAGCCAGAAGGGACAGCCCTGTCCTGGGGGACATCAGGCACAGCATGGCCAGCCAGGCAAGGGAGGGGGTTGTCCTGCTCTGCACTGGGGCAGCCTCACCTTGAATATTGTGTGCAGTTCCAGGTGACACAATAAAAGAAAGACATGAAACTGTCAGGGAGCGTCCAGAGGAGGTCCATGAGGCTGAAGCCGTATGAGAAGTGGCTGAGGTCTCCTGGTCTGTTCAGTCTGGAGGAGGCTGAGGGGAGACTTCATTGCAGAGTGCAGCTTCCTTGTGAGTGGAAGAGGAGGAGCAGGTACTGGCCTCTTTACTCTTGTGACCAGGAATCAAGGAAACAACATGAGGATGAGCTGGGAGAGGTTTTGGTTGGATATCAGGAAAACAGCAGAGAGTATGGCCAGGCACTGGAACAGACTCTGCAGAGAATGGTCACAGCAGCAGCCTGGCAGAGTTCAGGAAGCCTTGGACAGTGCTTTCAAGCACATGGTGTGACTGTTGGGGATGGTCCTGTGCAAGGCCAGATGTGATAATAATGTGGATTCTAAGTTGGGTGATGAAAAATGGGGCGTCCAGTGGAGCTGCAAGCACCTCTTGGATTGCAGTATCCTGCAGAGCCTTCCTTAGGTGCTGGAAACAGCCTAGATGTGGTCTAACTGCAGAAGGGAGCAAGGGGAGATGCTGAGAGGGTGAGGGATGCTTCTAAATTTATCACCTGTCAAGATCCCTCCTTTTCTCTACTTCATAAAAGGTGATTGTCTTTGGATCGTCAAGAGTCTTCTTGATGTTTGGGAGTGTGGAGACCTCCCCCACAGCTTTGAGCAACCAAAGAATTAATAAGTCTTCTCAAGGAATGATAAGCAGCAGGTGCTTCTATTCTGCCCTCCCTAATTCCTACTCAAGCTTGTGCCTCTGTTATCTCTACCTGCTTTCCTCTGGCAGTCTTAACTCCCTCTCATCAGCTCTTCCTTCAGATGTTTGTTCCTTTTTATCTCTGTTTTGGACCTCATCCTCCCTTACAGAATAGCTTCTGTCATGGTATTTTGTTTCTTATTGCACTGGAGTAATTACCATGCTGTCAGAAATGCAGACCAAATGTATCTGTATATTGATTTCATTCAGAAGTGTAAACTTCAGATTCAGTACATCTTCACATCTGCAATGAATGTCTCAATTTCTGTTTGGCAGGTAACCTCTGCAGATTGTAGTTGTTCATTCTGGCATGTTTTTATTGTGAAAAATCAGCAATAGTTATAAATTTTAAATCTTGAAAATATGATCCATCCTTTTTTGTGCAAATGCATCAAAAATATTAAACCTACCTTTTCACTTTAAGAAATCACTTACAAATTCAACACTAAAACATCTGACATAAGTGGAAGATATTGAGCATTTATAGTTCATTTGGTATTTTACTTGAGTATGGTTAATTCTCTTAGCACCTTTTCTTCTTTTCACTAGTCCAAAGGCATGCATTTGTTTAGCTTTATAATACTAAATTTATAGTCTTAAAAGAGAAAAAAATAAAGTAGAAAAGCCAACTTCTCTCTGTCCCTACAAAACACTTCTATAGCAAACAAAACACCTGTTATGTGCTCATCTCACATTTGTAAAAAATGTGCACAAAATCTTTCATTTGTTCTTCCAAGTTTCTGTCCATCTTGTTTCATTGGTGAAACAGACGCTGCTGGCAAATAGAACAGGAAATGTAAAGAGCACAATGTTCACTTTTTTTTTTTTCCCCACAAAAAATACAGGTGGAGCTATGCTTGAGTGCATGCTTGGTTTTTGTACCTTTTGAATTATTTTGTGCAGTAAGAAATAGGCCAGGTAGAGCCTTTGCACTTTAGGGTGAAGTCACTTTTGAACCCAAACCAACTCAAAACCAAGAAGAAAGGTTAAATCACATTTGTCAGTATGTTGAAACATGCTACATGCTTAATACTTTTTAGGTCATTGTGTTAGGAGAAAAGTAAGTAATGTCAGCATAAAAATGTGTGTGCTCTGCTGATTCTCTTGTTTTCCCATCTAGAAATACTACTCAGGAAGATGTAGAGATGGACTTAGTAACACTCTAAAAGATTTCACATATACATCCTGTTGCCAGATTTTTGTTAGACTTTATTTCCTGATGTAACATCTAATAAAAAAAATATGCTCTCTGTGTGTATCCTGTCTTGCAGCATAAAACTGCAGCCCACAGAAAATCTTGAAGCATTTCAAAAGGAAGAGCCTTGGTGTCATCACCTCAGGGTACCACTTCTTAGGGGTGCCTTGTTAAGCATGTAGGATTTCGAACATCCATGTTGGTACTAATATTAAAAGTGGCCATAAATAGAATGAAATGCATCAAGGACAAGAGAGACACCTTCTTTTTAATGTGCTGGTTTGAGACAATAATTTATATTTCTGAGTTATCATATTGTAAGGTATTACTTCAAAATTAATCAAAATAAGTTCATAGATATTAGGAACTGAGGAGGGAATACAGTTCTGACTGTAGTTACTTCTTTTGGATTATTGTACAATAATTAGAGACATTTAAAAATTATGTTGCAGCATCCAGTATCTTCAGTTGTTGCAAGTGAAAAAAGGCTTATGAAAGCCAAAATGAGCTTTTTGTATTTAACTAGTTTTGAAATATACACAGTATGGTCTCTTGGTACTCAGTGATCACTGGTGAGTAAAAGAATGCTGTCTTTGAAACAGTACACTGCTTTTAGCAAAAAAAGGAGAATATTGTTTTCCCTAAAAAAAATAGGAAGTGTTGGTAAAAGTGGTGGACGGAGTATTAAAGAAGGAAATGTTAGTGCAAAGTAACGTAGCTCTTAGAGTTTTTTCATTTTTGTAATTTTTGATTTTTCTGAAAAGCCCTATTGTGCTTATAGAGAAGAAAAAAAATTGTTTGTCTTTCAGACAGATACATTGACTATATAGCATTGTCATTTAATCCAATTTGACACAAGAGTTCATAGTTCTAAGGACATTTAAAGCTGTTTTCAGTCTTGTATAATGTGGTGAACTGTTCACAGTTGAAGAAGTTAATTTCCTGTGAAGTTGAATTTTTGAAGTTCGGTGATCACATGGTCCAAATAAATGATCTCATCCTAAATATTTCCTAAGTCAAGCTGCAAATGTTCCTTAACTCATCATGTCCAACTCTCAAATGATTACAGCAGTAACTTCTTGTGTTTTTTTACTCTCAGAGTGCAGTAGGCTATGAGATTTCCTCAGAAAGGGAGATGTTTCTTCCATCAACTCTTTGACTAGTTGAGTCTTGCTAGTGTTTTTCCGTCAGCCTTTTCTTTTCAAAGGAATTAATGTTCCATCTGCATGTTATCTTTTAATTCAGTTTTATACAGTGATATTTATAAGGACTGGATAAGACAACAGGAAGAAGGGCTTGGAAGTTGGGAGTCAGTCATATATTTTTGCATTCAGTCATGACCAAGGCTTATAATGAGGTTATCTACGTTAAAAATCCCTGGGGTTTTACTCAGACAACTTTGCTGGGTATAATTACAGCACTATGATTATGCACCACAAAAATCCTCAAAACAGTTTGTAGTGCTGCAGTTACAGAAGCATGAAGCACTGCTGAGGTGTCCTGGAGGATGCCATTCAGTGGTGCTATGAGCAGGAGGTGTTGTCACAAAACTGAAATAGACAAACTTGGTTTGGGTCTTTTTCTTTAATTAACCTGGTTTCTTGTGAATAAAATAACCTGGTTTCTTGTGACTGTTTCAAATAATGGTTGGGTTATTTTGGTTGACAACTATGAAATTTTCACAGGTTGTGCAGTAGGTAAAACAAAGGTGATAAATTTGAGGAATTTTTTCATTTCTTTCATGATTTATAGTACAGAACATTCATCCTCACTGTTGCTACTGTATTGTAAACAGTGGTGTCTGTAGGGCATCTCTTCACAGGTTTATGTAGTGAAAACTGTAATGTAACCAGTAAGTTGGGTTTTTTAACCTTTTGACTTGTTTAACAGAGAGCTTTTACTCTGTTATTTGTAACTAGAAGAGAACTCATCCTCATTAACATCATGTAAATAAATTCATGAATAGGTGGGCTCTGCTTTTGCAGGTGGTTGATAATTTTTAATGTATTGTAAAGCCAACAAGACTGATCAAGTGTGCAGAAAATGCATAATGGTGTTGGAGAAGGAAAGAGGAAACTTGGGTTCAAGTAAAGTTATTTTGTTTTAGCAAGTACAGTTGAACTATAGATTTTTGTGGAATTTTAGTAGACTCTTAAACTGTGGATTCCCTAACTTCTGACATGTTCTTGCTAGTTGATTTTGTTGTCTTTCTTTGCCAAATTGAAATATTCGTAGCATTTGAGATTATTTGAAACAGTCACACTTCATACTGTTATATGTGCTTTCTTGTAGTTTTAGCTCTGTAGTAAATTTTACTGCTTAAAACCAAAAAATACACAGCTTTATGGGATGATTCTTCAACATAAACCATCAACCCTCAGCATAATTTGTTGATAACGATCATAACAGAGTGAATACTTTGTGATCAGGATTGAGGACAGGGTATGGAACAGACACCTCTACAGAATGGTGATAAGGGAGATGCACATGAGATCTGTGTGATGAGGAGCCATTCATTCACCTCTTAGCTGCTTTGTATCAGAGATTATGAATAAAGTTCTGGAAACATGAGTGAAGGTAATGGTGCCTTCCATTAATTTCTCTTCTGCCAAATTCACTGTGAAGTGACTTGAAACCACAAGCTCTCCCTGGATTCTGGTTTAGTTTATCTAAAGGTAGTAAAATGAAGTGTTTGGCCTGTTAGCTAAAAGAAACTGTTGATTTTAGAGGGTGATTTTGCAATTGCAGCCACTGGTAAAATACAGAAGCAACAGGCCATGGCCTGTGGAGTGGTGGGTGGAGGTGAACACGAGCACAACCAGATTGCTACTGATTGCAAAGGGATAACACAGTGAAGAACCCATTGAGATACTCTTGCCACTTGTGTTTGGTGTTTATTTGAATGAAAAGGGGTATGAAGTATCCTGCTAGTCCCTTACATCACTGATGCAGGGTGGGTTTCAGCTGCCTTGAGCCAATCTGGCATTTAGTGAAATGGGTGCCTAGTTGTTCTCATTGCCAGTTTTGAGACCCTAATGCCAGGGGATTTGTGTAGGCTCATGCTCTGCAAACAGCTTGTATACAGCAGTCCACATGCAGCTGATCATCAATAGTCCTCTGGCTGCTGGGTGTTGCAGCTGCCACAGGTCAGCACAAGCAACACAAGCTCCTCTAGGAGCCATTTCAGAAAAAAAATGAGTAAGATTTAAATATCTGGGTATTATTTAAATAAATTTAAATATTCCATCTTCAATATCAGGCCTCTGCTAACGTAATTGATGTGTCTGAAGGTAATGGGGAGCTTGCTTTCATTAGATACCTGGATAGGATGTTTAAAATTTTCAAAGTTCAGCAGGTTGTGGTGTCAAAAAGGTGGTGGGCATGGTAACATTTGCCACTGACACCTGTGTGTTCAGAAGGCAACAAGCTCTGTGCAGTTCAATATCCAAAGCTGAGTAGAGGGTTAAGTGGCTTTAAAAAATTGTTTTTAGAAACAATTAGACAGCTGTACTCCTCTGGGATAATAAAATCAAAGGCAAGTACGTGCAAATGTTGGAGAAGGTGGTTTTGAGTAAAGTGTTGGAAGAAGTTGCTTTTCAAAAAAATCTTTTCTGACATAAAAACTGTCGCTGTTGACATTCCCCTTGTCAAAGACACATCAATTTCATGCAAGTGGAAGAGAGAAGGGGGAAAAATAACAATAAAGAACAGATCTTTCTGACCAGTTTCTAATTCCTCTGAAGAGAAGAGCCCCAGGAAATTTCATCGTTTTTTTCTGGATATCGTCTGTTACTGGTGAATTCACAAAGGCAGTGTTCATCTGCTGTGGTGCTGCTGATTGTACAACAAAGTGCATGATCTTATTAGAGCTTGGAAAATGTTTGATAGTTTTCAGTTTGGCACTTGCTTCGATAGCGTAGGATGCTTGTTTGTCTGGGGAAAAAATCCACAAGGCGATGAAGCATTGTCACTAATTAAAATCAGAAGCAATACTCGAGCCGTTTGGGGGAGATGTAATCAGCTGACTAGTGAGATTAAACTTTGGGAACAAAAGGCAAATACATTGCAGGTAAAATTCCAAATGTTCAAAGCAGAGATGAAAAATTCATTAATGTTGCTTTCTGATTATGCAGTTAGCCCTTTCTTTGCCCTTAAGTTTACCTTGGCTGGGGCACTTGCAGTTAAATGGCACTGTGGAAATTACTGGAAAACATTAACATTAACTTGTTATTGTAAGCTGACATCATGCTGAGCCTGATGGGAAGTGAAAATTTATAAATAGCTTGTCCATATGTGTAAGGCAAAAATCTGCTGATCTTCAGCAGTAGCATGATTCATGTATTTGCTCTAGTTTAAACTTCATTGTGAGTTTTCTATGTTTCTATGAACTTCATAGTTTCAAAAACTTCAGGAAGATCAGTGCTCCAAAACTGACAGAACTGAGGAAACACTTGATATTTTCAGTGCAGTTTTGGTTGTACAATCTGTATCGTACAACAGTTAGGAATTCTTCCCTCTGTGTTTTCTGAAGAGCCAAGTGCTTCCAAAAAAAAAACCAAAAAAAACAAACCAAAAACTTAAAGCATAATTTTGCCTTTTTCTTCTCCCCCATAAATTCTCATGTGCATGCCTATTATCTGTGAATTGGAACTTAACGGGAATCTGAATTGTCTGTCTCTGAGATGCATCCTTTATATATTTCGAATAAATCACTCTGTTTCCTTGCCTGCCAGACTGTATTCTATAATCTTTTATAATATGGGACTGGGGTGTCATATTGAGAAACAATATGTGATTATATAAGTAAAAGCTTTATTTCTGTATCATTCACAGAAAGTAAATAAAGAGGTGTTGTGTGTTTCAGGGAGCCAGTCCTCTTCCCTCTCAGATGATCTTCCTTGTTGTAACGTGGCTGTATCCACATATACCTGGGCTGAACAGTGTAGTCCAATGAGAATGAAAATACAGGAGGGCTGTTGAGTTGAGGATGGTGTTTTTTCTCACATTTTACAGCTAAGTGGGATCCTCTCACACAAATTGATTTCTAGATGTTACTGTAGTAAAAAGAAGAAAAAAGAATTTGCATTCAATGCATCTTTCTTTTTCCAGTTGTCTTATGTACTGCCCTTGTAAAGCTGAACTCGTTATTAATGTTTTCGCTTGGAATTCAATATAACTTACCTGCAGGTTAAGCCCACCCATCAGCTATGCTCTCCAGATGTAAAGTTACTTTTATTGCATGCTTCAGCTGTATGTTCCCTTTTATAGGGATAGTTTTGACAAAGGAAAGTTCTTGTGATTTCTGCTTGCGTTCAGCTGTGTTGCTGTGTCAGAGGAGTTTGGCATTTGAGCTAGGGGTCTGGGCACTAACATGGACCATGTTGGATGGATCCGCATCGCTGTAGCCCCCGATGGTCTCCTTGTTACCTGCATCTAACTGTGTGAGAATTTTCTTTAAGGGAGGGACATTTGCCCTATTGTTTGCACTCAGGTGCAGCAATCCCTGCCGTGGAAGAGCAATCGATCTTACCTAAGTTCAGCAGACTTTGAAATGTTGGCTTAGAGTTCAAACAAAAGAGTGCAGTTGGTAATAGTAAGTTCCTCAGATGTAAATGGGGCCATTAATGGTGACAAAATTCTTGTAAATAAGAAGCAATGGAAGTTGATCCTCATGCACAGAGACATGAACAGTCACAGATTGTCTGACAATGTACAAATGGGGAAAAGCTTTCAGAAGTTGTAATACAACCTTGAGAGAAAATCTTTATTATTATTATTACCCTGGTTATAGCTAGCTGCACTGGGATTTTTCATGTGTCAAATTATTCCTCAGACTTTAAAAATACTGAATATTTTTCTTTTGTTTGAGAGAGACCTGTATATGTATTTTCTCCTCTGTAAGTTTAAAATCATTAGTTGAGAGAAGTAAATAATTTTCTGTAGCTGCAAGCTTTACTTCGCTTTATTTTACAATGTGAATTTGGGAACTAAAAGCATCAAATTGATTTAGCTTACTTCTAATTATTTTCTCAGCTTGTGTGTTAGTACAGACATTCCTGAGGCAGAAGATCACCTCTGCTGAAACCAGCAGAGCTGCGGGGTCAAGTGGCAGTGTACTTCTGAGCACTCTTGATAAACATGTTCATACTGTGTCTCTTACCATGTCAGCTTCTTTGTGTCAGCGGGGTAGCTGATAATATTCCTCCTAATTGTAAATATCACTCAGTAAACAGAATGCGTGCCTTGGTCTTTCATTTGCATTTGTTTCCTTCGTGTGGGCATGTACAGGAGAGCTGTTACAAAGACATAGCCTGGGAAAAAACAATTTCAAATTGTTTCACTGCCACCCCTCAAAAAAAAGGCAGAGGGAAAAGAAAGCCGGGGTGTGTATGTGTGTAGCTTTATATCCTTTGAGGTAGCTGGATTAAGACAATGATGGGTGGGTTTTTAGGGTGGCAGAGTATAGATTTGGAAGAAGAGACTTCATTGTATTCTTCCTGCTGTTTGTTCTGATCAGAAATGCAGGCTGAGGACAACACCCAACTGCTCCCAGCAGTCTGGTTTCATTTCTCTAGACTTACAGATTTTGGTTGCATGCTGTGGAAAGATAATAGGGATGTTTGCAGAGAGTGGAAATGCCACCAGCTCCACAGTAGCCTCTTTCATCTCTGGTCAAGCTGGCTGGTTAGGAGGATGTGTGTGAGACCCACAGATTTGCCTTTTCTTTCTTTGACTTGTCAGGCAGATTTGCCTTTTCTTAGCCCTGTCTGCTTACTGGGGTTTCTCTTTGCTCATCAGCCAGTCCTTCTGGCTGGGTTCTCTGCCCAGCGTGTGTACCATTAGTTGAATGACAGCTTTAAAAGCATCTTAAACCCTTATGGTAAAAAAGTCCTAATAATGATAAAGTGATACCTCTTACAGGGTTTCTGTGTGAATAGGCAAACCATGTAGTTTTAAGAGAAAATTCAGCTGGATCTTTCAAGTAAAATGAATCTACTGGTTTTTTGGCAGCAAACTTCTCATTGTTTTGTTCTCTCCTAATGAAAATTTTGAGTCACATACACAAATTTTAAGCTGCAATTCAGTTTCATCCTAAAATAGAAAGGAAAACCTGGAGAAAAACCTAATAAAAATTGTATTTCAAGAATTTTGATCTGTGAAGTTTCACATTTTTGGGGGCTTTTTTTTAGGCAAAATGGGTTTATATTAAATGTGAAGAACACATTTTTAATGATGGACGTTTTGTGATATATTTCTGTCACTGAGAAGAAAGCAATTTTGCTGTCGTTCAGCATCTTCTAGCTTTCATTAGTTATGGCACATTCATAATTTTCAGATGATTAAATAGCTGTGTTATTCTTGCTGAGTTATACAGAATTAACTGGTAGTGTATTTTTATTCATTAATTTTAATGTTTTCAAGCCTTTTTTTACGTTTTGATTCAATCAAAACATGCTTGTCTTCATTTTAATCAAAACAACTTTTAATTAATTTATAAACCGAGCTTCATGAATTTTGTTGGGTATATTTGGAAGAAGGATACAAGTGCTATAATTTCTAATGAATAATAAGGCAAAACTGGATAATTTGATAATGAAATGTGCTGACAAAACAAAGCTAAAATTCTGGAAAAATTGAATTGTGAACCAGCTGTTACTTTAAAGAAAGAAAAAGATTTTGTAGTTTTCATAAAATTATTTGCAGAAGGAAATAGTTGAACCTCAGACTTAGTTTATTAGTTCATACAAAAACAAATTTAAGGAAGCAATATTCATATGCAATCATATAATGTATCTCTGGCAGAAATAATAATCTGACCTGTTAGTTGTGAAACTACTGTTATGTGATGAAAGACTTTTAAGAAAGGAAATTGTAGGAATAAAGGGAGTGATGCCTATAATAATTTGGTATATCTAAATGATCTAGGACTGTGAAAAGAATGGTGACTTTTCTAACTCATTTGTGGGTGACAAGAGAATTGATAAACATTTGAAATTCCTCTTCAATATATTGCCATTTATATGGGGAAATAAATTCAGAATATTTACTCTCTCCCACAAGCACCAGATAAAAACTTCTCTCATAATTAAATACCTCAGGTGAAGGAAATCCTTAATGACTGTCGTAGAATTGATCCATCCACAGAGTTGCTAAACCTCAGTGTGACAGATTCTGGGTCATGGGGACACAGAGCACAGGGTGCCACCAGCAGTGCCTGGTGCAGCACCTTTGTGCCCCAAAGTCCAAAAGGTTCTGGACTCATTTTAAACTCTGCACTGTGCGTGGCTGCTTTTTTCTGGGACATCTGCATGGACTGGAGGCACAGTGTTCATACCATACCCTCTAGTGATAAAACATTATATTTCTTTTCCACAAATACCAATTTTTAACAGAGCAGGGTAGTAAGCAGATAAACTCTCCCATCTGTTTTTGTATGGATATCATATTGGAAAACTGGGGGTGCTAGATGAGGTTTTTAGTCCCATTGTAATTATCACACTGGCACTTGTCATCTTAAAAAAAAAAAAAAAAAAAAAGGGATTTTTAAGACTTGTTTTTCCCTGGAGCTAATTATTGTAACTTTGAACTTTTTATCATACTTATAAAAATGCCTTTACCTGTCACAGCAGCTTGCCAGTTTTTATCTACATGGTTGTAGTAAAAAAAAAATCGGATCCAGGTTTCAGAATACAGAGATAACTTGGCAGTTGGATTTATCATAGAAGAATAAAATTTTATCTGCCTTTAAATGAGAGAAGAAAAGAAAGATTATGTTTGAGGGTTTTTACTAGCATGTTAATATTCAGGCAAAAGCTTTTGATGAGACTGTTCCGAAAACCCACATGTAGCTTAGTAAATCTTTTTACTGTTGCCATTTTGCAAACGCCTTTTTTTTTTTTTTTTTGCCTTCCCATGTTACTTCAACCTTCATAGCTTGGTGAGTGGCATATTTTTGAAAGCTCAATATTTACACAGTGTTTTCTTTCAGCTGCTGAAACATCTGTATTTTTTGTATTTTTTTAGGGAGTCAAAGGATATATGTTGAGAATGTGAAGTTTCGGGTGATGTCAGTTTGGTTTCTTGGTTTGTATTTTTTTTCCCCCCCAGTAAGCACTGCAATGAACACTGGGAGCATTGTTTCAGTTTTGCACTTAGGAATGTGAATATTTGTACTGTATACTTAATTTCATCCAAACATAGCTGAGGGCATGCATGAAAAAGTTTTTATTGCTTTGGGTCATCTTAAGGGGGGGGGGGGGGGGGGGGGGGGGAAGGCTCAGTGTTGCTACTTCACTGAGAAGTGTGCAACTGAAAGATCTGTTTTTGGAAAATCTCATTGTTTGAAAAAGGCACTTGGTACAGCAACATGCTGAAGAATGTGTTTTCTTTCAAATATAAACGTGCTTACGTACACCAGATATCTACCTAATCATTATTTTATGTTGGAAATTCAAAGTTTATTATGAATTTCAGAAACCTTACTTCCTCCTATGGAATTATTGCTAATGCTATGAAATGTTAATTTTAATTTGTTAGAAAGTGTGTCATGCTAGATCAACTTTGTGGCTGTTGAAAGGTTGTGCTATATTTGCAGTGTCTCTGTATGTATGCAGAAGAACTCTTGGCACCAAAGTAAATTTGCACTAGGTAAATTTTTTGTTTGATACAAGTTTTCCTCCATCACTACATTGCTTCATTATTTTAATTGTGTATTTCCCAGCATTTCAGGCTGATATGAGAGCTGCTAAAGATAATGATCTGCTGCATATCATATCAAAGTTAGTATGGGGGAAAAAATGTCTCTTCCTGCTATTTGTGACTTACATTTTTGACTTAGCTGATGTTAAACCATTTAAGTATTAGTTGTGTTTTTTTTAAAAAAAGCAATGTGCTTTTTTTTTTCACTTAATCATCCAAAATGAACACTTGGAAAGTAGCAGATGTTGTGTGTTAAAGCCTGCTTGGATACAAAGAAAACGCTCAACTTTCTCACATCATGGCAGGGCGACAGAGTGTTGCATCTGGAAGCATGCTCTTGAGTGGGAGATGGATGTGAACAGGACAGAAGGGTGTGTGTGCTGATTGATCAGTGGGGAACCAAGCTGGCTGTTCCTTTTTTTTCTCTTCCTTCCCTTCTCTGCTTTTTCCCCTTTTCATAAGGCTTCTACATCTAAAAACCAGGGTGAAATATTGAAAGTACTGGAATTCGGGAATGGCTGAAGAGCAGAACATCACTTTGATGTGCTGAGTCCTTGGGTTTTGCTCATTAGGATATAGTGTCACACCTGGGCTGGCTTTGGGGAGTTTGGGCTTTTTCTGTGTTACTTTGCAGTAAGTAGTCCTATCCTTCAGGTGGCTTTACCTGCAGTAGTATCGGACATGCTGACTCAGCTAGAACCTTGTGGACTGAGTGGTTTCAGAACAATTAATCACTGGACACTGTTGTCCATCATGTATCCAAGTATCTGGACTTCCATGGCTTGCACTGTTTTAACAACTCTTGTCCAGGTTGATGGACAGTCTCTGCTCTCCTGTTGGTGTATTATCCTGGCTCCTGAACAGCCTGGATAGAGGAGGAAAAGGTTTCTGGGCATCTATGAACTCAGCATCTTTAATGCAGGATTCCACAGAACTACAGACAATATCTTGTCTCAGTGAAGTTTTGTATCTATTAAAAAGAACCACTGTCAGCCAGTAAGCCTTCATAAGCCCTCCTCCACAGATAGTGCAAATCTTTGGTAAAACTACCTTTAAAAAAGAAAATAAAATCATTAATATAATGCCTTTGTGTAATAAAAAACCAAAACCAAAATCCACAAGGAACACCATCACCTCACTGCATTTATGTGTGAGGAATTCAGCAGAGGATTTTAAACCATGTAGTATTTTGGAGTTGTGGACTGCCATGCACTGGAAAGCCTGTTATTTTATTATCTTTATCAAACAGTCCTGTAAAATTTGCTATCTCTTCATGCAAATATTGCCTGGATTGTAGTCTTAGGTCATGGAAGCCATATGGAAGCCAAAGAATGATGTGTCACATGTGATGGAACTGAAGAACTACGGAGGTTACTTTTACACATTGCCTTTTTGGCTGCCTCTGGTTTTAGCTTACGTAAAATAAGGTAAAAAACGTGCTGATATTAATTGCAATTTCCAGTTTAGCTTAGGCATTCTAAAATCTCATACTGAGAAAAGAATTCCTTTGTGGGGAAAGATTTCTAGGTGTCTAAAATTTGGTGAGGGTGCCTGAATTAAAGACAGAAGGCTTGCAGTGAAATAACAAGAAAATCAGGATTTTGTGTATGTCAGAAAAAGTCAGAACAGGCTTAACTGTAGTTGAACATTTTCTTTGATGGGTGCAAGCACTTTTCAAGAGTGCATCAAACTCTCATGAGTTGCACCTTGTAATTCTACTGTTTAAATGGGGGTCGTGTCCTGTAAATTTTACCATCAGAATAGTATTGAAAGCATTGGTTCATACAAAGAATTAACTCCAGAGGAGTTTTGGTTGCGTTTTCAGTACTGAATTTCCTACTTGGACAAATTTAAATCCACCAATTTGACCTCCTTAGTATATACAGTTCTTTCTCTTTCGAGACCTTTAGCTTAAACTGTCGAACTATGTAGATTTCCTCTGCCTCTACATGGAAGGTACTTGGAGAGTTGTTTTCAGAGCTGAAGGGATTAAATTAATTTAAGCTTCCTGGAAAAAAATGTGATAGCCCCTTCATAATTGTGAAACAGATTTTATATTATTGCTTAGAGGTAAATCCATTGTCGTTCCTGGAAATGAACACAGGCACAGAAGAATAAAATTGGAAAGGTTAAGGCACCAAATGGTTTTCAATTAGCAGAGGATATAAAAAGCAATAAGCGCTTCTGTGTAAATACTGTTCTTCATTTTCGTTCTTTTTCTTCTGTCGTGTCTGTGACTTAACAGGGATTAAAGGCAAGCCGCAAAAATATAGAGAAACTGTTAGGAGTGGCAGCTTAGTGCATTGGTTTTCATGAAGAAAATGAGTAGGCACTTACGTAAACCATTTTAATAATCAAACGTGCACAGGCAAGAGCAGACTAAAGGAGAGGATTCAAGGTAGATATCTCTGGTGACACTTTGAAATGTTTGCAAGTTTGTACTTCTGCAGTGTTTTGTAGAAAAAGATCAAGATTCGAAAAGATGTTTGAAGGGCCATCTTAGGAAGATGCTATCAAAAAATGGTCTTCAGAGGACCTCAGAAGATTAAAAAAAAAAAAAAAAAAAAGACAAGCTTCTTCTCCAGGATGTCTTGCTTACAGAGCACCTGGTAACAAAGGGAGACGGGAGTTCATTTCATTGTTCCTGTCCAAGGGCCCCAGTGGGATCTCTGTGTTTAATAAGTGCCTCACTAGGAAAAAATCTGGACTGACTGAATAGTGTCCAGAGAACAGTTGTTTGCCATGAGGGCAGCGGTGGGAGCATACAGGAACACCTTACCTCAAGAGCTTGGCTTTTGAGACTAGAGGAGATTGCATTCTGCTTTCTTGGCTGTTTTCAGGATTAGGACAGTCAGGCATTTGTTTCATCGAAGAATGTTTAGACCCTGCCTCAGTGTTTGTATGGATTAGATAGTCTCTTGACATCTCTTCTGTTTCTGTGCTTATTTGAAATTACTGCAGCTGTTTTTCCACTTAAATGATTTCACAAAAAATAACCCAGATGAAATTGTGTCAAGTTAATGCTATGTGGCAGTGCTTGTGTTTCCAAAACAAGCAAACAAACAAAAAAATATAACCCCCAGAGCAAATGACAGCTGGAATGTGGAAAATCAAGATCTGGGATCTAAAAATCTGGATACAAAGGTTTTTCTTTTCCCAAAGTGAAGTGAAGTCTCCAGCTTGATACATTAGTCATTGTCCCTTTGCAAGTATGAAGTGCTAATACTCTTACATGTCAAGTGTGTTTCCATATAAAATGCTCACAATATGTATTTCCAGAAATGGTCTGATAATACCTCTTAAACTTCCTAAATTCTGCACATGGTCAGTTTCAGTAAATAATGGGGGATGAACTTTCTCAATTTGCATAGAAGCCCTTTCTGTAAATATAACTTAGCTGTATAAGCAAACAGTATTTCCAATTTTGAGGCTGTAAGGCAAAATTTCTTATGCTGAGTAAGATCTTTTCCATTAGTCTGCACTACTGCAACACACATTTCCGTGTGTTTCCCTTTGACCCAGGTCTTTCTTGTTCACTTGTGTGTGAATGGGAAAAGTTAAAACCAAGTGGGATGACGTGGGTGGTGTCACTTGTGTCACGCATCCACTTGCAGGATGGGCACTACAGGGGCTGGGATTGGAGAGCCCCTCTCCACTGTGCAGTTGGTATTAGCTTTCTAATACTACTCAGTATTTTCATTTCATGCTTAGATAACTGTACTTTTTTTTAACAATTATTTTTCTTAACACTTTTCTCTATATTCAATGCTACTTGGAAAAAACCTGTTTTTAAATAGCAAGGAAGCTTTCTGAGAATGTACATTTTTTTGTTTCTGACCGGAAAGCTATGGGTCTTGCTTTCTATTCTGGTACCTTGAATTCTTTCCTTCATCAAAACTTGGACATGTCTATTAGGCTTTTACGTGGAACTCTGGAGGAGAAAGTGCAGGAGCTGATTCCTCGGAAAGGGAAACTGTGAGCATCTCCCTGCTCTGTGAAACCCAGCTGGCCACAGTGTTTGACTACGGCCTGGGATGAAAGTTCTCAGGAGCAGGAATAAAGATACTTTTCTGTCAGCACATCAGAGTGGTTTTAGACAGTAATTCCTCCCCCAGTCTCCGTGGTTGTACTTGTGCAGGGCAAGCAGCCCTGCTCCATCCAGTGTGCCAAGCTGCCAGTCTGCTCCCCAGGCAGTTGTGCTGGCACTGGGGGGCATATGGCACAACAAGGAAGTTGAAAGTTGAGGGATGCTTAAGCTGGAAAAGGCCAGAGGAGCAGTGTTCATCCAGCTGCTTTCTGTTCACTTCATGGAGGTTAACATCTTCCAGCACTTTCTGTTGTTTTGTGCAAAAAATGAGTTTTAAAGATGGGAATTGAAAGGATTTAAGGATTCTGTATGCTGCGAGACCAAGCAAATACATGTTCTTCCTTGAGTAATGGTTGTTCATTTTGCAGGCAACTGTTTCAGTTATTTGGAGGAAAAGCAGTGGTTAGAAGCTCTTTGTTTGAACTTTTTTTTATTATTATTTTTAAATTTAGGTTTTTCACTTGCTGCAGTCATACCTGGAATCAAACCAGTTTGTTAGTTTGGACTTCCAGCAGGGACTGGGTGACATCATTACCTGCATGGGAACCAAGCTGTGGCTGGCTAAAAGGTAAGATAAAACACCAAATACCTGATTTATAAACACAGTTTACTAATGTGTGGAAGACTTAGTTGATTTTTTAAAGTTATTATTATTTTAGCAAGGTGGACAGATTTATTTGTCTAGAAATAAGTAGAAGTTAGATGCCTTATTGGCTTGCTGATTTTTAATTGAGGTGATTTTTTTTTTCCAAAAACAAGGATGGAAAAACATTGTAGTCCAGTCATTAAAGAAAAAATAACTATGAATGAACATTCCTACAGAAACAGAAATTTGAGGATAACTGTTGCTTCTTGGCTAAGAAAAATTTGCCACATATATGAGGTTTTTATGTTACTATTTTTCTGACTTTGACCTTTACAGAAAATCAGTAGGAAAATGTCATAGCAATTGTTTAAACTAAAAGTGTTTAGCTGCCCACAAACAATCCAAGATAGATTTTGAAACATTTTTCATAAGTTCATCTTAAGGTGACCTATACATAATATAACTTTCTCTCTCTGTCTCTCTCTCTGTCTCTCTCTTTCTTTCTCTCTCTTTCTTTCTCTCTCTTTCTCTTTCTCTCTTTCTCTTTCTCTCTTTCTCTTTCTCTCTCTCTCTCTCTCTTTCTCTCTCTTTCTCTCTCTTTCTCTCTCTTTCTCTTTCTCTCTCTTTCTCTCTCTTTCTCTCTCTTTCTCTCTCTTTCTCTCTCTTTCTCTCTCTTTCTCTCTCTTTCTCTCTCTTTCTCTCTCTTTCTCTCTCTTTCTCTCTCTTTCTCTCTCTTTCTCTCTCTTTCTCTCTCTTTCTCTCT